>PVKB01001087.1:0-52500 GCA_004027205.1 Ctenodactylus gundi | reverse complement strand
CAAACAATGATGAATGGCAAGTGACACTCGGCCTGGTGGAGGGGGAACCCCAGGCACAGGGAGCTCCCCAAAGGGTGCATTCACAGTTCCTCTTCAGGGAATGAGTGGCTCACAACAACATGGCCCCACAGAGCCAGACTATTCATTGCCTCCCCGCCGCAAATCAGAAATCCAGATTTGTGATCCAGAAATCTAACTTTCCAAGGTTGATCAGTAACTCAAGGCTCCCAGTTATGGTGCTTACACCTGTAATCCCAGCACCTTGGGTGGCTGAGACGTAAGGATTACAACTTTGAGATCAGCCTGGGAAATTTAGCAATTTAGCAAGAATCTGTTGGAAAATAAAAATAAAATGGAAAGGGGCCCTAGGAGGGTTGCCCTGAAAATTCTAATTAAATATTAAGCAAAGAACAGATCTCCATAGCCACTGCACCAGTATTTCCAACCACAAATCCATGGGAGGCTGAAATCAAAGGATAGGTAGGTGGCAGGTGGAATAGCTCAACGGCTAAGAGCACTCGCCTAGTAACACAAGGTCTTAGGTTCAATTTCCCAGCCCCAAGTAAGCCGGGTGTGGTGGCGCACACCTGTGATCCTAGCATTTGTGAGGCTGAGACAGGAGAATTACTGTGAGCCCAGGACCAGACCAGATTTCAGAGCGAGACCCTGTCTCATTAAAAAAAAAAAAAAAGTCAGAGAGACTTCTTTGTCACTAGCAGAGCATGCAGGGTAGAGAGGGGCCACAGTGGGACTCCAGCTGCAACCCCACAGAACGCCGTGAGCCTCCTAAATAGGATGCTCCTGAATGGTGCCTCTTCCTGCTGCTCTGAGGATGAACCTTCAGGTGTTGCAACACCCAACTCTCCTCTGAATCGTTAGGAAAGGAAGAGATTTTTGCCCTGCTTTTGAGCAACAGGAAGGTTTCCAGCCCATTTTCAAACAGCTACAGTGATCAACACCCGTTACTAACCACACAGGGTGGCATGAATGTTCCTTTTTCCTCTTCATTATAAATTTCTCCCTGGGCTGGTTCTCAATTCCTGTTTTTTGTTACAGGCAGCATTTGTAGGGGAAGCCTAAGGTCCCTGCTCAAAATGTCGTTTTTTCCTAAAGCCTTCACACGAAGCTACATCCTCAGCCCATTCTTAAGTTTGGATTTTGAGACAAGTTGCTAAGTTGTCCAGGCTGGGCTTGACCTTGTGGTCCTCTTGTCTCTGCCTCCCAGAGTGCTGGGATTAACAGCCTGCGCCACAGGACCCGACTTGTTTTTGTTTTTAACAAAGGAAATAACATAGAACTACAAAAGCACCCATATTAAGGCACAATTCTTAAACTATGGAACAAGTGCAAGATAGATGCCTCCGTACTAAATCACAAAGTGTGACGGTCACATCTCGCAACTTCCAGGAGGGGGATGAGGAGGCTGTGGCCACAGCTGTCAAGTGAAAGCAACAGGTTCGCGAAGTCCACGGGTAACAAAGCTACCGAAGTTGTTCATCCTAAATCTGGGTTGTTACCTGCGCTCACTGTTGAAGGAAGTGCTAGAGGTTGCTTACAGGTGACAGGTCAGTAACATGAAATGGAATGGCTGTCCCATCCTAGTGTACAGATGCTTTGAATTCTGAGCTTGGGAGCTCCCAGTGTGAAGCAGAGCATGTAGTGGACTCAATACATTCCACCTGAAGTTTCTGTTTGACCTGGGATGGGTGCTGGGTGTGGCTCCAAGGAGACCAGAAGGAAAAGTGACAATGCTCCAAACCATCTCAGGCTGCCCAGGCATTTTCTTTATTAAACACCCTGGCAGCCCAGGGCCTTCAAAATAATTGCCCAGGAAACACACCTGCCTGTAACATCACAGACAAATAACCTGAGAGCAAAAAGATATGCAGAACAGGGCCAGAGGCTTTATTTCCATTTTTGCTAGAATTCTGATATTGGCTGGGGATAAGCATCCACCCTCCATTTAAAGTATGTTGGATAAGTTTGAATCAAAGTTCCACTACCTAGCAGTCGTATGACTTTGGGTAAGCCATTTAACCACTAAGTTTCAGTTTTCTCACTCCAGAATGTGAACATAACTTGTCCTGAGCCACAGAAGAAGATGCACGTAGAGTAATGGGGATGAAGGGACAAGAAGAACACAGCACACGCTGGCTGCCAAGGTAGAAGTGTTGCAAATTAGTTGAAAGAATATTTAAATTTAAAAATTTCCAATACCTCTATGTATTTACAATTTAAAAATTAAAATTAAAAAATGTGCTTTACTGTCAGTTGTGGTGGTACCTGTTTGCAGTCCCAGCAGGCTGGGAAGCTGAGGCAGAAGGATCACAGGTCTGAGCCCAGCCTGGGCAATTGAGCAACTTACTAAGTCCTTGTCTCAAAACAAAAAGAACAAAAAGGGGCTTGACCCGGGCTACAGAGTGAGTTCAGGACCAGCCTGGCATACAGAGAAAGGCCCCATCTCAAAGAAAGAAAGAAAGAAAGAAAGAAAGAAAGAAAGAAAGAAAGAAAGAAAGACAGAAAGAAAGAAAGAATAAAGAAAGAAAGAAAGAAAGAAGAAAGATAGGAAGAAAGAGGAAATGGCTGGAGATGTGGCTCTGTGCAAAGGCCCAGTGTTTAATCCCCAACGCCACAGGAAAAACAAACAACGAGCTAGAGCTGGTGTGCTAGCAAATAATTTAGGACAACCTCCACGTCTTACAATGGGAGGAACAGTTAAATTATTGAACATTTGTGCTGAAGATTTGAGCCCTGGTCAACCTCCGAAAAGTATAAGAACTACAGGTAAACTCTTCTCAACTCTTTCTGTAAGCCTTTAGTTTATGTTATACCAATGCAATGACAAAAAAAAAAAAATCACAAAAATAGATAAGTAATTCTTTTATACACAGACACAAAAATCCTCACAAGATATCAACAAGTTCAATGCAAAATCATTTAAAAAAGTTATACACCATGACCAAGTGGCAATTATTTCAGGAATCCAAGATAGGTTTGATATCTAAAAACGAATTAACACAACACACATCAATAGCACAAAGAACAAAACCATAAGAGACAAGAACCTAACAAAATACTGGCACCCTTCTGGGATTAAAAACACCCAACAGGATCCTTTGATTCAGGAGTGTGATGACTGGGGTCATGTGTCTTCCTCAAACCCTGTTATGATATTGGTACATTACCTATCTAACGTGAAAAATAAAAAAAACACTCAACAAACTGGAAATACAAAGAAATTTCCCCAATCTGATAAAGGCTCCCTACAGAACTAATATCAAACTCAATGGTGAAAACCTGTAACTTTCCCTCTAAGATCAGGAACAAGGGAAGACGTATGCTCTCACCACTTTGATTCGACATTGGACCGATAGTTCTTGCCAGGTGTGAAATAAAAGGTATCATTTTTCTAGACTGGGTATGAAGAATTAAAACTATCTGTATTCAAGCATGATGGCACGTGCTTATAATCCTAGCATGCAGAAGGCTAAGGCAAGAGGATTGCAAATTTGAAGCCAGTCTGGAGTACACAGTAAGATCCTGTCTCAAAAATCTCATTCATGAGTGCAATAAGATGATAGGATACAAGATCAACGTCTCAAAATCAGTTTCAGCTGGGTCTGGTGGTGTAGGCCCACAATCCTAGCACACACTTATTTATTTATTTTTGAGACAGGGTCTCTCTAGGTAGCCCAGGCTGGCCTTGAACTCATGGCAATCCTCCTGCCTCAGATTCCTGAATGCTAGGATTATAGGTATGCACTACCATGCCCAGCTTATGTGGTACTGGGGAATTGAACTCAGGGCCTTGTCTAATCACTGTTCTACTATTCCAACCCAGCCTAAAAATTTTAAAAATGGGCTGGCTATACAGCTCAGTGTGAAGGCCCTGGGTTCAATCCCCAGTACCACATACACACACACACACACACAAAATGTTTCTATACACTTATAAACAACTCAAAGTAAAATTAAGAAAACAATTTTATCTATAACAGCATTAAGAAGAATAAAAAACGTAAGAAGTACAAAATGTATAGCCTGAAAATGACAAAATATTGTTGGAAAAATGGAAGGATCTAAATAAACAGAAGCGTCTCCTGTTCATACTGGATTATTTAGCTTGTTAAGAGGTAATATTCTCAAACAGAGCTACAGATTCAGTGGCAGACTTCTTTGCGGATACTAAGACTATTTTAAGAGTCCCGTGGAGGCTTAAGGAACCAGAGTGGCCAGAACAATCTTGAAAAAGAACAACAACATCAGAGGACTCACACTTCCTGCTTTTGAAATTTACTACAAGGACATGATAATAAAGGTACTGGGATGACAAGAAGCGTACCCATCAAAAGGACAGAGTCCAGAGAGCCACCTTCAGATTTATGGCCAGTTGGGTTTGCCAAAGGGTATCAAACGCGATTCAATGGGGGCGAGTGGAGGACAGTGTTTTCAAATGGTGCTGGGACAACTGGAGACCAACAAGCCAAAGAACGAAGTTGGACCCATATTTCATGCAATGTGTGGTGAGGCGGGCCTATATTTTAGTTACTTGGGAGTCTGAGGCAGGAGGATTACAGTTTCAAAGCCAACCCTGGACAATTTAGCAAAAGCTTATCTCAAAACAAAACAACAACAAAAAAGAATAGCTGGACCCAGCCTATACTCTCAGCACACTGGGAGGCTGAGGCAGGAGGATCACACAAGCTTGAGCCCAGCCTGGGCAACCTGGCAACGTAGTGAAATCCTGTCACAAAATCAAAAGTAAAACACTGACTGGGAATGGAGCTCAGTGCAGAGCCCCTGGGCTCAATCTCTAGGGCCACAATAAATGGACAGATACAGAGGCAGACAGACAGGTCGATAGAGACAGGTAACAGGGCTAGGGATGCACCTGAGTGGTGGAGCACTTGCTCAGCATGCACGAAGCCCTGGCTTGATCCTCAGCTCTAAGACAAACAAGCAAACAAACCTCAAAGAGGATCAACAACCTGAAGAAAAGCAAAGGCAATGATCGCAGGATTCCATGACCGAAACGCGTCGTTTCTGACACTGCCCGCCCATGTCTGGGCCTTCTGGCTCTCCTCCTGCCTTCTCTCCCCACCTCCAGACTTGTCTCTTCTTCCTGCTCCCACCCCTCCTCCATGCCACTACTCATTCAACACCCCCAGGGTCTCACAGGCTCCTGAAACTCAACACTTTCAAATCTCCACTCCGGATCCTTCCCGTCCCCATGTCAGTATCCCGTTTCTGTGGACAAGAGCGCAGTCCACCAATGTCTGGATTCTACGCTCCCCCTTCCCTTCCTCTGTCTGCCTACAATCCTTGGCCTTCTCCACTTTCTCTGCTATCTGCCCCACACACCCAGCACACCCCCTTTCTGTCCACACAGGGTGGGGCTGTGACTCGACCTCACTTTCTCCAAGTGAGTCACCCAAATGCCACCTGCAGCCTGCAGAGCTCTTTTCAAGGCCTCTGGGGAGAAAGCAACTTTTCATTCTGGTTATTGTTTTCTGAGGCATTACTCCCCAGAAAAAGGCCCTCATTTCCCAGCACCCCCTGCAGGGAGGGACCATCCTGGTGCCTGGAGTGTGAGGGGAAGTACTTGGGATCCTGGGAAATCCCCTGCAGCAGATCCCAGCGTGTTCCCCTGGCCGGCTGCATGAGACCCTTTCTCCTTTCTCTGTAGCTCTGCTACTAATCGCAACTGGTGACAGCCAGTGCCTGGTGTTTAGGCCACTCTGTAACTGACAAGGCAAAATGAAACTTCAAAATCAGGCCTGGCTTTCTTCTCCCCTTCCCCTTCCTTTATCCTTCCCCTTTCCCTTCCCCTCTAGAGACAAGCAGCTTCTCCAAACTTCCTCAGGCCAAGGGCATAAACTGTTACTGTCTCTTCTTAGCCCTGGTGAAGGGACAAGAAATGTCTCGAAACTTCCTCAGGCTGAGGGCATAATCACCACATCCTCCTCCCTCTTGGTCTCAATAAACAGAACATGCAGATACTGGCTTCAGGAGGCCAGAGTCCAGCCTCCCTTCCACAGGGAAAGGGAGAGGGGAAGATGGCTGGGAGCACTGGATATGGTGGCGCATGCCTGTGATCCCAATACTCAAGGGGGTTGAGGCAGGAGGACTGCTGTGAGTTCAAGGCCAACCTGGTGACGCAGCGAGTTCAGGGCCATCCTGGACTATAGAGTGAGATCCTGGCTCAAAACAAAATGAAACAAAACATCTGGCAGCAATAGAGCAAGGCTAAAGACCAGCTCACTGTACGCCCTCCCCACGATGCCTCGCTATAAGCCCCTTCACTACCTGCAGAGGTGGCTGAGGCAAATGACCTCCCTCCATCTCCTGAGAACTAGCTGTGAATAAAGCCTTTTTCCTTTTCACCAGAACAAATGGCCTCCCTTGGTTGGGTGGGCAGAGAGCAAAATGAACCCAGGCAGAGGTAACAGCTCCACACCCAGCCCCAGCCAATGTCTGCTGGCATGGAAGCACAGAAAATCAGCTCCTTGGCCTCCAGGAGAGTCAGATTCTAAGTTGCTACATATGTGCGAGAGCTCCAGAAAACAACCTCTTGATGACTTTCCCCGTCCTTCATGCTCTTGGTAGTCTTTTCTGGGAACACATCTTAATAAATCATTTGCCATCATATCCTTAGCCCACAGTCCGCTGTGTAGGGAAAATGACCCAAAACAATGCTTTTGAAGGGAAGGGACATGCCCTCCATTTTCTCCATCCTACTACCTAGGGTGTAGTTGTGATGGACAGCACACCAGCAGCCGTGCTGAGCCCTGAGGACTGGGGAACCACTGAAGAGCAGAAGTGGCCTGAGTTCTGGCTGGTGTGATGCTGTCACCATAGCAACCCTGAAGCGCATCTAGGCAGCACAGACCTCTTTCATGGCATAGGGTAAAATCTCCTGCGCCTGCTTTCATATGTGTTTATTATCTGTAAAATGGGCCTTTCATCTGTGGATGGGCCATGGCCTTTCTCCAATAAAATGTTTTTTTTCACCTATAGTAGATTACTGCCTTTCACATGTAAATTGCACCTACATACAGATCCTCAAATTCCACACAGCTCTACTCCCAAAACACAAATATTCCCAGCTCCAGATCATCGTTCATTCCTCTCTGTTGACGGCCCACACTCTTTTCCCGAGTGTGTAATGTTTTAATTCTGCATAATAAAACTTTTCCATATCTCTTACTGCTTGTGTCCTGAAATTCTTTTCCTTTCTCTTTGTGACAGTGAGCTACATTCCCCGCCTATATTTATTTTTGATTTTGAGACAGGATCTTGCTAAATGGTTCAGTTTTCCAGGCTGGGCTTGAATTTGCAATCCTTCTGCTTCACCCTCCCAGAGTACTAGGATTATAGACCAGCCTGTGACACCAGGCCCAGCTCAAGAATTCCTTTTCTATGACAAGGTTCAAGAATTGACTGGGTGGGCTGAGGCTAAGTCTTCACCTCCTCTTCAGGGGCACTCCTCAGACCCTGCTTCTGGCTTGGCTCCACTGGTTTAAAGCAAACTTGTCACTTTATGTACACATGGGTCTTTGTAACTTGAAGGCAAACCAACAAAATTCCTGAGTGATCCACTCCCTTTCTCACAGCTGCATGGACTTGGGAACTTGCAAACTTTCTTTGTCCCTTGCCTCTTCTCTTGGAATTGTCAAAACCAGGCGTGGTGGTACATACCTGCAATTCCACCACTCCGGGAGGCTGAGGGGGGGAGGATCACAAGTTTTACAAGTTCAAATCCAGCCTGGGCAACTCAGCAATTTTGTGAGACACTGTCCCAAAATAAAATAAAAAAGAATAATATCAACTTATTAGAGAAAAGTTTTACAGGTATATTTGCCAGATCATGGTAACACAGCCCAAAACTGGTGGGATCAGTTTTTTAATTCTGTTAAAAAAGAATAACATTTTAAGGGCTCGGAATACATATCAGTGTGAAGGCTGTAGTTTTAAACCCTAACAACACACACACACACACACACACACCCCAGAATTTGGTCTGTACCCCTCATTCCGTAATATGTTCTCAGCATTTTCTGAATACTGAAGTTCATCCCTGTGTCCAAAGCACCTCTCTCTCTCTCTCTCTCTGTCTTTCTCTTTCCCTCTCTCTCTCTTTCTCTCTCTCTCTCTCCCCCCTTCCTTTCTTTTTACTGGTGATTAAACCCAGGGCCTGTGCATTGAGCTACATTCCTAGCCCCTCCCCCCTCTTTTTCTTTTTATAATTTCAGATGGGGTCTCGCTATGTCACTACATTGACCGGGCTGAGCTCAAACTTGAGATCTTCTTGCCTTGGAACAAGCATCTGAGATGCCGGCGCTTCCTGCTCCAAACGTTCTATTTTGCTCTGCTGTTTCTCAAGCTACCGTGCTGGGAGAAGACTAGTTTCCTTTGCTGAAGAGCCCGTGGCTCTGTAGTAAGAGCTGTGTGAAGAAAGTGTGGCCAGGTGTGGTGGTGCACACCTGTAACCTCAGCTACTCGGAGAGCTGGGAGAAAGGGGAGAACCAAACCCCCGGTACAGAATCAAGCAAATCGATGAATACAAAGCCAAGAAACCCAGAAGACTCTGAAGAATGTAAGTAACCAACCATTGAAAATAATACTGGTGACAAGATAAACAAAAATGGAGAAACTGTCTCAATGTTCATAAAGAAAACACTTAAAGGTGGGTCCTGTGGTGCAGGCTTGGTAATTCTAGCACTCTAGGAGACTGAGACAGGTGGATCCTAAGTTTTAGCCCAACCTGGGTAACTGAGCAATTTAGTGAGCTCCTCAAAATAAAAATAAAAAATGGGCTGGGAGCCAGGTCGGGTAGTACAGGCCCGCAATCCCAACACTCCGGAAGGCTGAGGTAGGATGACTGCAAGTTCAAACGTAGCCCGGGCAACTTAAGAGACTTAGTGAGACTTTGCCTGAAGATCCAAACCAAAAAATGGGTTGGGGATGTAGCTCAGTGTGAAGGCCCTGGGCTGAAAATGAATAAATAACTTTATTAGTTTAAAAAATAATGAAAGAAACCACGTGGAGAAAAAAATCCCCTAGGATTACAAAAATCAATTAGTTACTCAGAGAATACCCTCTAAAGCAGTCCCGAAGAAAAGACTTTGAGATCATTTCATAGAGAGCAGATATACTGCCGGCTGCCTCCAAACAGTATTGTTATCACACAATGTTGCCCTTCCCTGCTGTTTCAATAAAGTCCACGATGGTGATGTGCTCCCAAGCAGATGGAGTGTGGGAGGGCCAACATGACGTGGTTGGGGCCAAGAAGAGAGAAGTGGCAGCCGAGGCTTCCAAGAAGGCTCACTGTCAAGGAGAAGTTTGGCTCATGCATTCGCTTGGTCCTTCCCTGCTTTCTCCCTTCTTCTTAATCTTTTCTTTCTTTTGCTCAGTCCAAGGCTGATCCTGAACTTTCTATGTAGCCCAGGTTGGCCTCAAACTCAAGGCAATTTTCCTGCCTCAGCCTTCCAAGCACTAGGATTACAGGTATGTACCACTAATCTTGGCTGATTGCATCGAACCCAGAGCTTTGTGCACATAAGGCAGGTGCTCTAGCCATAGAGCTATGCCGCAGCACCACCCCTCTTCCTTCTTGATGGTGGTCATGGCTCCTAGAGTGCCATAAGCTATCTTGGGAGCACAAGGGCCAACTGGAAACCTGTCAGAGATCCAAGGCAGAAGGGCTGGGCCACTGGGGGCCTTGCAGACTCCCCTACCAGGGCCCAAGTATGTCCTTCTCCTTTCTACGTGTCTAGGCCACTGTCATTGGGCCTTTCTGCTACAAGTAGCCCAATGCAACCTGCAAGTGAAAATATTTGTCAAGTGGTTTGTAATGACTGGGATGAAGAAACAGTGCTGTAGGCAACCAAGAGTGACACTAGCTGGGGCCGAGCACCACTCCCAGGTAGTGGCCTGGAAATGAGAGAAGCAGGGCACAAAGGAGCAGGGAACACCTTTCCCTTTCTTCCTTGCTCAGTGCTAGAGGGGCATTAATTATCTTCAGACCTCAGAGGAACGGCAGCTTCCCGGCAGCCCCACGCTCTTGCCTTGGCTTTCTGCTTCAAAGCAGGAGGAAAGCTTGAGAAAAACCATGCTGTTAAGTACGAGATCAACCAACGCTGGAAGGTCCGGAGGCAGGAGAAGGAAGGAAAGGAAAATGAGGCTGGAGGTGTCAGAAAGTCAAGACCCAGGCCCCTGGGAGGGGAAGATCAGGCCAGGAGCTTGCAAGGATGGACAGTGTCATTTCCAGAGATGGAGATCCATGTAGGACCTGGGAGGCAAGAGGTTGGAAGGAGTGGCTGGAACTGCAAGATGAAAGGTCTACTTCAGGTGTCCCCTACCCCAGACACCTGCTAGGGTCTGGGCTGCAAAGCCCAGGGCAGCTTTGTCTGGATTTATGGCTACTCCCCATTGCTCACATGACCGCCTGAGCTCTACCTGGTGGATCAGCAGTGCCGTCAGATCCCCACAGGAGCAGGAACCGTGCTGTGCACAGTGCCTACAAGGGATCTAGTTGCCTGCTTTTCATAAAGCGTAAAATAAATATAATACACTGGGGTCATCACCAAACCACCCCTACCCTGTGGGAAACTTGTCTTTCACAAACTCGGTCCCTGGTGCCAAAAGGGTTGGGGACTGTGCTTCTACATCTCAATTTTATTTCTAAACAAGAAAAATACCTGCTTTGTATCTTCAGGCACTTCAGGCTCCATTTTTGATTAAAATAAGTAGAAGGGTATCTAACCTACTGTAATAGAAATGCAGTATGGGAAGTAAAAATCAGAGAGTACAGAACGAAGAGGACGGGTAATACAAGCGAAATCAAGCAGTAGATGTGCCAAATTTCCCTACACAAAGAAAAGGCCAAAACTAGTTTAAAAAAAAAATAATACAGGGCTGGAAGACTTGCACAGCAGAGTACTTGCCTAGCAACCTCAAGGCCCTGAGTTCGATTCCCTCCCACTGCAGAGGCTAGGCGTGGCGGCACACGCCTATAATCCCAGCACTCAAGAGGCTGAGGCAGGAGGATTGCTATGTGTAAGAGGCCAGCCTGGGCTACACAGTGAGTTCAGGAAGAGCCTGGATCACAGAGTGAGACCCCGTCTCAAACATACACATACACAAAACATGGGGTTGGGGCACAGTTCAATGATTAGAGCCCCACTCATGACAGGAGCGGGTAACAGCACCATGGGAGCATTAAGCATATGGAGGATCTGTACTGAGTTTAATCTACAGTGAGCACTCAACACATTCCATGGGTTTTATTACACACAATAGTAAACAAGGCCTGTATAACTCCCAAGTCCAACTGTCTGAGGACAGTGAAACTATTCTATGTTAATATGGACACATGAAAGTATTCTGGAAATAATGTAAAAAAAAAAGAAAACAGCATGTACTTGGGAATGACTGCATGTGTGTGCCCATGACAATGGGAAGAGGTAAGAAACGACTGAGCCGGGCCTAGGGGTGCAGGCTTGTTATCCCAGCACTCAGTAGGCTGTGGCAGGACGATAGCAAGTTGCAGCCCAGCATGGACAGCTTCACAACTTAGCAAGTTCCTGTTTCAAAGAAAGAAACAAGAAAGCAAGTAAGCACTGAACACAGTGGATTCAACTGCCAGCAATGCAAGAAGCCAAACCAACCAACTAACCAATCAACCAACCAAAACAACCAACCAGTCAAAACAACCAACCAACCAACCAACCAACCAAAACAACCAACCAACCAACCAATCAAAAAAAGAACCCCCAAACCAAAACCCCCACAAAACACAATGGCAACCATTTCCATAGCTCTAAGTAGTGTGTGTGTGCGTGTGTGTGTGTGTGTGTGTGTGTGTGTGTGTGTGTGTTTGTGGTGGGGGAAGGGGGGTGCACAGTGAACAGGTACCACGTGGGCTTCGCCCTCTGTGGTGACCAAGGATCCTGTACAAACAGGGATTTGAGTGAACTGTGGAAACAAGATGCTGTCACAGAGCAGGAAGCGTCAAGGCCTTCCTGTCCTCGTGTCCCTACTCGATCCATGCTCCACCTGGTGACTCAGCTCTTCAGACCCACTGGCCAGCACAGTGTGGTTTTAAAGTTAGACTATTAGGCCTATGGAACCAGGCTAGGTGGTGTATGCCTGTAATCCCAGTACTCATAAGACGGAGGCAGGAAGATCATGTGTTCTGGGTCAGACTGGGCTACAACAGCAAATTCAAGGCCAGATAAGAGCACAAGACCCTATCTACAAACAAACAAACAAACAAACATGGCAGCTGCCTGCCTTCTCCAGGGCACGGGCCGCACCACCCCTGATGTCCTGCACTTCTATTCGTGGTCTGACCATTGGGTTCAGGGACCACAGGGTCGCCCTACGAGGGACAAATACTCAGCAAAAGAGATGCCAGCAGTGGATCTGACGCGGGGAACAAGAAACCCAAGGAAGAAGAGGTCGGTATGCCGCGGATGCAGCCTTTTAGAAAAGTGCTAAATGCCTGGCAATTTGGGGAACCGGAACTGCAGGAGGCCAGCAGGCTGGGCCTGGGGTGGCGGGTGGAGTAGGGACAGCAGTGTCACGGGCATAGTCAAGATTAGAGTAGTGGCGGGCCTACTCCACAGGAGGTGCTTTCCCCACCATCCTCACCGGACATGAGCTTCTGGGCCTGAACATGACTATCCCTCTCTAAAGGCCGACAGGTCCCGTGGATAAGGCCACAAACATCCTAGTGACCCAGTCTCCCTCCGCTCTTCCCTCCCTGCTTCTAAGGGGAAGGACGTGCTATCTGTTCCCAGGGCTCTGCGGTACTTGGGAGAACACAGGGCTCAGAGGGTCTGCCAGAAAGCTATAGACCCTGGAGAGGTGACGAGGATCTGGCAACAGCGGAGAGTGGAAGGGCAGGCGAGATGCGTGGGAGAGGACGACACAGACTGGAAGGAAGGCCGGGCAAAGCTTGGAGGGGGTTCAGAAATAAAAGGTCCCGGGAGGAAGTCCTCTGCAATGTTTCAGACTGAGAACAGGGGAGAGTGTGCAATGAACTGAGGACTCACTGAGCCTGGGGGGCCAGGCCTACCATCCCAGCTCTCTGGGAGGCTGAGGCAGGAAAATCACACATTTGAGCTCAGACTGGACAATTTATCAAGTTGGCAAGATCCTGTTTCAAAAACAAAAAATTAAAATGGGCTGGGGATATATTTCAGTGTGAAGGCTTTGGGCTCAATTGCCAGTATCATAAAAATATAAATACGACTCTTTAAATTTCTTTAAGCAGAAACTGAATCTATTGGACTAAGTTTCTTAGTGTGTGGGGTTTTTTTTTTTTTCTTTTGATGGAGGAGATAGGGCCTCACTCTATAGTCCGGGCCATTCCTGAACTTACTATGTAGCCCAGGCTGGCCTTAAACACAGTCATTCTCCTGCCTCAGCCTCCCAAGTGCTAAGATTACAGGCGTGCACCACCATACCCAGTTTATATGGTGCTAGGGAATTGAACTGAGGGCCTTGCACTTACTAGGCATCCATTTTAACTGCAGAGCTATGCACCCAGCCCTGGACCATGTTTCTTTGAATGGAAAGCTCTTCTCAGAGAGAAGCCCAAGTAGCCCAGGGACTGTCGTCATTCCTTCACAAGGAAAGGCATGGAGGAAAAGAAGAATAGGATGGAACCTAGAATTTAAATCATCACTTGTCATGATACAAACAAGAATTTCTAATGCAACTGGCTCCAAAATAGAGTGTTTGACACCAGAAAGTAAGCAATGGCTCCTAGCAGGACTCGACTTTCAAAACGCTGAAAGTTTCCAAGTGAGAAGGAACCCAGGACTTTCAAAATGGACAGTCCGAGCATACAGTCTGAGCAGTCTGAGGAAATTACAGAGGATGGCTCTCAAGAGAGATTTTCCAGCTGGCACACATCTACAGTCCTGCCACTCTGGGAGGCTGAGGCAGGGAATCACAAGTTCCAGCCTAGCCTGGGCAACTTAGCAATTTGTTGAAACCCTTTCCCAAAACACAAAATGAAAAGTGCTGAGAATGTAGCTCAGTGCAAAGGCCCTGGATTCAATCCCCAGTACCACACACACACACACACACACACACACACAATCTTCCTCTCACTGTGTCTTGAATGCACGCCCTCTCCTACCATTATTCACTCTTCCCTACTTCCCAGGACCTTTCCTGTGCTGGTCCTCATCTAGAATTCTACAATGCACCTGCCACTGTTCACATGAAACAGTACCTTAAAGTACTTTTTAAAAATCTATTATTATGACCGGAAATATACGGCAGCTGGAAAAATACTGAACATTGAGAACCAACAATGGTGCTCATTTAGACTCAGAGATTGTGGATGCTAGAGCGCTCACGTAGCATCCACAAAGCCCCAGGTTCAATTCCCAAGCCCCATATAAATATTAGCTGGGTGCATGCCTATAATCCCAGCACCCAGGAAGCTTGTTCTGAGTATAAGGTCAGCCTGGGCTCCATAGTGAGTTTAGGACCTCCTGGACTATACAGCAAGACCTTGTCTCAAGAAAAATAAAATAAAATAAAAAAGAAAGAAGAGCTACAAAGAGATTTATTAGGCAGAAGTTTAAATATATATACTCAAAAAAAAAAAATAGAGTGCAGGTCCTCAACAGGAGAGGTGTGTATGTGGTGCTGCATATGGGATTGAACCCAGGACCTCACACGTGCTAGGTAAATGATCCAGCAGTGAGCTACATCCTTAGCCCCTGCTTCCAATAGAAAACTGGGGAATGAATTAGCTGGTTGATTCAGGAAAGATGAACTTAAAAATACTTACAGTACCTTTAATGAATATTTAAAACTCAATCAACTTTGGTATAAAGAAATTTTAATTATGAGATTCATTTTTACCTAATTAGAACCATATGCTGATGTGCTAATGGTTCTATGAGAAGCAATGTAATGCAAGATACACTGCAGTGAGCTTTAAGATGCACCTTTTCCCACATTTTAATATATCCAAAATCGAGTTGCATCTCTGAAATTGAGATGCTAAGGATGGTAGAATTTAATTGGCAGCTTTTTTTCTTAATGACACATAAAATAATGATACATCCTAACTTCAATAAAAAAGCATTTTAACTAGGCCGGGCCTGTAATCTTGGCACTCAAGGAGGCTGAGGCAGAAGGAGCACAGGCTAGAGCCCAGGTGGGGCAACTTAGTGATTTAGAGCAACCCTGTCTCAAAATGAAAAAATGGGCTAGGGATGTAGCCCAGTGTGAAGGCCTTAGGCTTGATCCCCAGGGCCACAAAAATAAAATAAGAGAAAATATAAAAATCATTTTATACTCATTATAACATAATACACCAGAATGTTAGCAGTGGTTCTTGTGGGATGGTAGCAGTGTGGGTTATTTTCTAGTTTTTTAATACTCTTCCATATGTGATGGTTTGATGATTTGACTCTTATTGGGGTTTGATCTGATTGTGAGTTATTAAGAGAGTGGGAACAATGTGACTATGATGCTTCCAGGTGGGACCTTTAGGAAGTGATCAGGATTAGATAAAGTCAAGGAACAGTGTCCCCAGGATTGAAGCCTGGTAGCTTTATGAAAGAGACCAATGGACACACACACCATACTCCACCTCTTACCATGTGATACTCTGATCCCCCCATCCCAGGACTCTCCAGGCAGAAAGGCCATCACCAGGGACAGAACCTTGACCTTGAAACAGAAGTGTGACCCAAAATAAACTTATTTCCTTGGAATTTACCCAGTCTGTGCTATTGGTTCATTAGCAATAGAAAATGGACTAAGAAAACAACTAGTCTTCTTCAAGAATTTCTTGCTCTCTGTCGGTGGTACATACCTGTAATCCAACATTCTGGAAGGCTGAGGCAGGAAGATCACAAGAATGAGCTCAGCCTGGTTAATTTAGCAACATAGTAAGACCTTGTCTCAAAAAAAAAAAACAAAAAAAAAAAAAACAAAAAAACAAAAAACCAAGACCCAGGGGCTGAGGTTATAGCTCAGTGCAAAGTCCTTAGGTTCTAGCCCCCTAACTCAAAACACACACACACACACACACACACACACACACACACACACACGTACACACGTACACACGTACAGTGTTCATCAAACACTGAACAAAACTTGCAAAACTTCGTTTTAGGGGTTGAGGATACAGCTCAGCAGTTACAGCACTTGCCTAGTGTACACAAGGTCCTGTCTGATCCCCCAGCTCCACATAAAATTAGCCAGGTGTGGCGGCACATACCTTGGAAGGCTAACACAGGATTGCTGTGAGTTCAAATCCAACGTGGGCTACATAAGAGTTCAGGACTGGACTACAGAGCAAGTCTTGGTCTCAAAAAACCCCAAATAAACCATAACCTCAAACCCAACCAACCAACCAACCAACCAACCAACAACACAACCAACCAACAAAACAAAAAACCCAGCAAAAAACAAAAACCTTGGTTCTAATTCTGACTTGGCCACTTTAGAGCTGTGAGTCTTAAATGAGATACTTTTGTTTTTGTATCTCAGTTTCCATGTTTGCAAAATGAAATTAACAACACTTTCCTAGTGAACCTCATATGGTTTGTACAAATACTTCACAAAACATAAAGTGCCCTCTGGCATGTGAGCCAGGTCCTGGTACATACATGTGACTCACCAAAATTTAAATACATAGAAATGAAAAACATTTCTCTTTCTAAATAATAAACAAGGCACTGGCCAGCATTTATGGGATTTTTTTGAATGGCTGTTCATCTTCAATATCAGTTTCTAACTTGATATTGTAAATAGTGATTCCAGATAATTTGTTGTTTGAGAAGCACTTTCCTTGGCTTTGTTCTCACATGGGAAAGACAAATTTCCCAAAACAATATCCAGCTCAGTACCACGTAGACTTCCACAGACTAGCCAAACCATCCACTGGGCAGCCCATGGGAACCTCACTGAGCCCTGACACTCCATCAATGATCATAAGCCATACCTAAGGTCAAAGAGGAACCAAAGGAATTATTTTTGTTTAATTAAAATGAGTAACATCTGGTCATGGTGGCATGTAATCCTAGTACTAGGGAAGCTGAGGCAAGAGGATCACAAGTTCGAGCCCAATAACAATGCAGCAAGACTATCTCAAAACAAAACAGGGCTATGGCCCTACATGGGCTTAATCCACAGTAGAAAGAAAGAGAAAGAGAAGGGAGAGAAGAGTTAGTTCTTGTTGAAAATCTGGTCTCATATCTTGACTGGTGACCACAAGGCTGGATTGAGCAACTCTGCGTCTAAGAGTCTTGGATCTGCACAAGCTGAGGTCACCTTGACAGCCCAAGCCCAGAATATTCCTGCATCTGGACTATGCATGGTGAATTTGCCTGTCAGTGTGCCTGACCCTGCTGGCAAGTAAGCTTACCTATCAAGGCGATGGATGAGCCACCTCTCTTCCACGCCAGCCTGGCCGCCTGCCTATGTTAGAATCATGGGGGGGTGGGGGGAGAGGGGACTGGGGGGACAGGGCTTGCCCTTGTCAGCACCACCACCAGACAATAGCCCTCCAGGCTCCGGGCTTCTCAGCCTGGAATGTGCCCAGGACTAATGGGTGCCCCATTCAGGAGCATATCTGCTGTCACTGGCTTGGGTTAGGCCTGAGAGTCTGCATTTTAATCAGCTACATGGCGACACAGATGTGGTGACTCATGTACCATTCTGACCCATGAGGATCCTGATGGGAGGCCTCGGTGTTCAACCCTATGCCCCCTCTATCGATGGGCCTCAAGATGCAGAGCCCCTCCACGTGTGCCCGTTGTACTGCCTAGACAGTTACCTGGGAAGTTTCTTACAATGTGTGGGCTACATAGGAATCTCTTTAAAAAGGGTTCACACATCTGCATGTTTTATTTATTCTGGGTGGTATTGGGGCTAGAGGCTGGGCCTTCACACTGAGCTACATCCCCTGCCCATTCCCCGGCCCCCACCCCCCACATTTTACTGATATTTATACATGCAAAATTCAAGGTTTACAATGAGGTTGGGCATTCTGTGCATATTCGTATCTCCTGTCCATTTTTATCTTTGATTTTGTGCCAGGGTCTTGCTAAGTTGCCCAGGAGGGGCTTGGACTTGGCATCCTCCTGCCTCAGCCTCCCAGAGTCCTGGGATTACAGACCTGTGCCACTGGGTTTGGCACACACCTGCATATTAACAAGCACCACATCCACCTCAGGGGAGTTCTGGACACCCAGCTTGGGAAGCACCAGCAGAGGACGCAAACCATCCCTCTGGACCTGCCAATCCAGAGCTGCCTGTATGCCCTGTGCTTCCCCATTGCTGGTGACGTGTGCTACCCATACATGTGCGGGAGCCATGAGAGCTCTCTGCCAATGTCAGGTCTGATTCACTGCTCCACTCACGGTAGGACTGTGTCTGTGAGTCCTTGAACTTGGGTGCGGCCACATGACTTGATGTGGCCAATGACAAGGGAGTGGAGGCGACTCCTGCCATTTACAGGGGGTGGGAGTTTGATTGCTGGTGCTCAGTTCTTTAGCTCTTTCTTCCTCCTCCCAGCCAATCCTGAAAACAGGAGGAATAACAGGGAGCCAGGAGACAAAGCAGCCTGGAGCACTGAGGTCACAAAAAAGACAACAGCTCTGAAACCACCTGAGCCCAAGCCAGTCTTTGAGCAAGAAAGAAGGATATTTTTGTTGTGTAAAGTTACGCAGCTTTGGGGGAGGGGGGGTAGAATGTTTCTGCACAGTAATGCAGGCCTGCTGACCATCTCATGCACAAGGCACCTTAAATCCTTCTTTGGTCAAATGCTCAGTTATAAATCCACAGGCAACACAGAAACTCCTAACAAAAGCTTCTAAGAGAAAAGCTACTTATAAGACATCATTACTGCACAAACCAATCTGCGTTTCTGCTACTTCAAACTGATTCTTGTGAGTGTGATCACCTTCCCTTTGCTACCAGTAACACCCCTAAATTGTGTCTTAGTAGTCTACTCTTCCCTTGAAATTGAGATGATAGAAAATGGGAGACAGTTCTAAAGATGAAAAGGGGGCAAGAGAAAAGGAGAGATGGGGGAGGGGAAGAGAAGCCAAAGTGATCATGATGCAATATATAAATACATAAATTTCTTAAAAATAAATTAAAAAGGATTATGATGCAATATGTATATGTACTAGTTCTCTCAAGATAAATGTAATTATTAGGTGTCTCAAACATATAGCAATAAAATAAATTGTGGGAAAATAGTTTACTTTTTTTGATATGAAAGATCAAGACCAGAATCCTTGCACTAACCTACATCAATAGTCCATTTTTGATTTTTGATTTTGAGACAACGTCACAAAAAGCTGCCCAGGCTGGCTTCTTCCTACCTCATCCTCCGAAAGTGTTGGGATTACAGGCTTGTGAAACTGGGCCTGACTGTCCCTTTTTTAATTGTATTTATGTATTATTGTATTTATTTATTTATTTACATATATTATGTAATATACAAATGTTTATCATTTTAACTATTCACAGGTATAGTTAAATCACATTAAATATACTCACAATGTTGTATAAGCACTACCACTATCTATGCCTAAATCTCTTTTATCATCCCAGATTTATTAAATAGCATTACTCCTTTACCACACTTCCTCAGCCATGGAAACCTCAAGTGTGCTTTGTCTCTACAAATCTCCTATTCTAGGTACCTCACATGAGTAGAATCACATGGCTTATTTCTCGGATTAAAATTGTTTTTGAGGTTCATGTACATTGAAGCTTCTATCAATATTTCATTCTTTTTAGGGCCAAATATTATTTCATTCTATGTAAAGCTGCCATTTTGTCTACCCATATATTTGTTGATGGACACTAGGATGATTTCTACCATTCAGTTAATGTACATCATGCTGCTATAAACATGGGTATACAGACACCTACTCAAGAACCTAACAAAGAACAGTCAACACATTAAAACAGCAGTGAATGAAATAATTTAAAAGAAAACTATAAATATGAGTGTCTTAGCTACATTTTCACTGCAGGTACAGAATACTCAACATCCACAATGTGAAAGAGGAAAGATTTACTTCAGCTCACCATTTCAGAAGGTCGTAGTCTATTTATGGGTGGCGGGCAATGGCTGGAGGGGTCTGGAGGAGAAAGGCTGCTCACAGCATAGTAAAAGGAACGATCAGGAGCCCAGAGAAGCTGGGGTAGGAGTTCATGTGCTTCCAGGCCATGAGCCCGCCCTGCACCATTCTCCTGTAGTCCACCCCTCCTGACGAGCCCTACCTCCTACCAGCACACGAAACCCACACAGAGTCCACACCATCCGAATTCATGAGGCTTCTGGTAGTGATTCCAGACCCAAACCAAGCAATGAGAAGGTAGAAACCAGCATACGTATACAAGGTTTTGCACTTTTTAACACACGTTCCTTTACCTGACCTCATTGTTCTTCATGAGGACCCCAGAAGAAGAGCAGTAGGACAGGAACTGGGCAGAAGGTAGGACTAACAGCTGCCCAATAGCAACTCCCAGGCTGTCACTTGGTAGACATCCCTGAAGAACAGGACTCAAAAGGGATAAAGAAGCTTGCCCAAGTTAGAGCGGCAGGACCCAATGTTCCAACTCCAGACTCTGTGTCCAGGTTTAGTTCTGCTCCATCTACTACATGATTACATCTGCAGCTTGAGTACATGTTTTTCTACGTGCCCACCAGCCCGTGGCATTCCCAATGCCTATGGCACTGATGGGTGCCAGCCCACGCACAGACTCTGCACGTCCCTACCTCCATGTCCATGAGGAACAATGAGAGGTGGCTTACGGTGGGAAGGATTTAGACCCCTAATCTTCCATCAAAACCACTCAAAACATCATTTCAGTTTGCACCAGGCATGGCTGTGCATGCCTTGCATCTAATAAAATCCTGCACTAGACATGGTGGTGCAGGCCCCTAATCCCAGCACTTGGGGAAGAGGAGGACTGGGCACCTTTAGTGATTGAGTGAGATACTATCTCAGAATAAAAAAATTTTAAAAGTCTGTGATCAAGCTCAGTGCAAAGGCCCTGGGTGCAATCCCCAGTATCTTAAATAAAGAAACAAAAATTCTTGTACTTGCTAAGCAAATGTAGCAAATTCAAGGCATGTACCAAAGCAACACTTTTTTTCCCTAATGAGTCTGCCCACCCTAAGTCTCCCCTTTGTAGAAATTCTGGAACTGTCTTCTGCCACGTGGGAGGTGATATGATGAAGGACTGGTGGAACACTGCTTAGAGTCCAACAGAGACTGCGGGTGGGGGGAGAAGACATGTAGTGGGGGACATTACTACTCTTTCTCCACTCCCTGCAGGGTCCAGGATTCCTGTCATCATTGCAAATGCTCTGTGAGTTTTTCCTGCCAAGTCCCCATCTAGCCCACAGTTGGGCAGGGACACCAGGAGGTAGGTGGGGGTTGTAAGGCGGGCCACGGAGCACAAAGCACCTCAGATAAGAGCCCTTGTGTCCCTAATCATGCCAGTCCCCTCTGCCTCTCCTCCCACTCACCAGCTGAAGTCTAGGGGCGTCTTCTCTGGTGTCTCAGGCTGGACTAGCCTTGGCAAGTCGTCTTCCTTGAGTGATCCTTCGCACATAGTGCTCCCTCCCTGGCGGAACGCCTGCCTGACACAGTGATGATGCGTGGAAGCCTCAAGGAGGTTCACCCTGTCACTACTTCACTGACAAGCCCTTCTCGAAAGCAAACAAGTACCCCAGCTGCATAGCACCCAGCATACGCCCGATGCTGCTGCCACCAGAAGCACTTTTGCTACTCCTGGGGCTCTGGCGACTGCATGCCATGTTCTCTCTGTCTAGCCTTTCAAATTCCTTCTATGGCTCCGGCCCTCTTTTCCCCCCCCCTGGAATTTCTCCTGCACCTTCCCAACCCTCTTATCACCTTTCATGCGTCAAGGGTCAACAGTCTTCAGGAGTATAGAGTAAAATGCTCTTAATGCCCCCTCCTGCAGCTTGCCTTCTGCTGAGGAATCGAGGCATAACCAGAAGGTAGGCAGCTCCTTGCTCAAAATACTCCAGTGGGTCCCAGTCCTCACCAGATGCATTGTAGATCCTGGATCAGGCAGTATAGGCCACCTCTGTCCTCTTAGCCAGCAGACCTTGCTTGCTCCCCATCCACTGCTCCAAGATCAGCCACCTCACAGGGCCCAGAATTCAATGTTTCTCTACCCAGAATGCAGTATGCTTCTAGACTTCAAAGCAAATGTCTCAAATCAAAACCAAAATTGGGCTGGAGATGTAGCACAGTGTGAAGGCTCGAGACTCTATCTCCAGTATCACCCAAAAACCACCCACCCAACCAACCAAACAACCAAACAAAAACCCAAATCGTGATGAACACTTCACGGGTGCAGCCAGTGAAAGTTGTTTTTTCACAGGTTCATCCAGGAAACACTTTCCACCCTTCACACCCCCAGTCTCATTTTGCTTCCTCTCTTTTTCTTTCTTTCCCCCTTCCTTCTCTCTCTCTCTCTCTCTCTCTCTCTCTCTCTCTGATTTGAATCAAGGGCCTTCACAATGAGCTACATCTCTGGCCCATTTTTATCTTTGATTTCTGAGACAGGGTCTTGCTAATTCACTCAACTGTCCATACTGGGCTCAAGTTTGTAATCCTCCTTCCTCAACCAACCAGAGTGCTGGGATTACAGGCTCCGGCCACCAGGCCTGGTACCTCCACCTGGAATTCTATCTAATTTTCCCTCCATAAATTTGAAACCATCTACGGAATCTTCCTAAACTGGGCTTCCCTCTGACCAGTGACTTTTGCATAGCCTTATTTCAGTACGTTAACATAACTATTATTGCCAGCTTTCTCCCCAGAGTTGAGGAACTCAGCCTTCTCTCTTTAATTAGACTGTAGAGGCCCCAGGGCACAGATGCTCTGGTTTAATGGCCTCTCAACTCTCCTGGCAGTGGTCCCCTACTACATGCGCCTCCGGAGGTCTGAGGAGGGGGCTGACACAGAACAGCTAAGGAGCTTCCAGGTGAGGCACTACCACCGGCCGACCGTGGACCATGTTATAGCAGCAGGAAGGGTATGTCACCTGTTTATTTCTTGGTCATACTGGGGATCAACCCCCACGGCCTTGGCACTGAGCTATATCCCCAGACTATTTTATTTTTCTTTTGAGACAGGGTCCCGTTAAGTCACTGAATTGTCCAGGCTAGACTCAAACTTGCAATCCTTTTGCCTTGGCCTCCCACAATACTGGGATTACAGGCTTGTCGCCTACTGATTCACACCCAAAAGCTGACCTACTGGAGCGGGCAGAATGCCCAGTGAGCGCATGTGAGGCTGAGAGGCTGGGGCTGCCCAGCCGGGAGGGTGGAGGCCGCCGGCTCACCTACCTATGGTGGACACGACGGTGCCCACGAAGTAGAAGGCTCCGGTGAAGTCCCAGCGTGGGCTGACGCTGTCCATGCGGATGCCGGCCCTGGCGGCTTCCTCATAGCGGCGGAGGAAGCCCCGGAGCTCCTCGAGGCTCACGTCGTGGACGCGGCTGAAGTTGACCAGGCGCTCCTCCCAGTGCTGCTTGGCCTGCCGCTCGTGCGCCTGCTCCAGCGCCGAGAAGACGGCCGCGCCGCACAGGAGGTAGAGCAGGATGAGCGCGGCCAGCAGTAGGAAGCGCGCGTTGTCCTCGTTCAGGGGGCCGGCGCCACAGGTGCAGCCCCGCCCGGCCATGGCCAGGGCCCGGGCCGGCCACGCGCGCGGACTCGAGCCCGCGTCCCGGAGGTCGCGGCGCGCGCTCAGCCGGCTCCCAGACGCCCCGCGGCCGGCGCGCCCATGACCGTCGGGCGCTTCCTGGGCCGCTGCCTGCGCCCCGCTTGCGGCACCAGCTCCCCGCGTCCGCCCAGATTCCTGGTTTCGAATCCGCTTCGCCGCCGCCGCCGCCGCCAGCTACCCCCGAGCGCGCCGTGGAGCGCTCCTTAGTGCCGGAGGTCCCAGGGTGCCAGCGCAGAGTCCGCTTCTGTCTGGCACGAGAATGTGCACGCCGAATTTCTAGCCGGGCTCAGACTGGGGAGGGGGCGTGGCGCGTCTCCGCTGCTACAAACTTGGGCGGACTTGAAGTTCCCCGGAAGCGAAGGTCGGGGGTCCCCGGAGGTCTGCTGGTAAGCAGTGCTCCTCCGGGGCCTCGAGGCCTTTGACCATTGCTTCTCAAGCTGCTGGTGGCCAGGACGCTGCGGTGTCTGTCGGCTTTGGAGGCGTCTCCCCAAATGGACCCGCGGCGGTGGGTCCTAGTGGCGGGATGGCGCCGATCCTCCAGCCTCTCGGGTCACCGACCTGGCCGCCTGCTGTAGCTTAGAGGCTGGAGCGGGTCCTGAGCAGGTGCGTGGCCCGAGGGACTCTGCAGAGTCGGTGGCTAGGCACCGGCGCCCGGCGCCCACGTGCAGCCCGTCTGGAAGAGACCAGAGATGGAGGTTGCAGCAGGGGGCGAAGGAAGTTAGGCGCGTCTCCCGAGGCAACCTCCCGCGGCTCTCCGGCGCCGAGCGCCCTTGGCCTCCGAGTCCTGCTCCGGGCCGTTCTCGGCCCCCCACGCGTCGGCTCTGCCAGCTCCGGGACAGCAGCCAAGGCCACCAGGAAGGTCCCATCGTTCCTACCCGGCGCGGCTGTCTCAGCACCGCAGTTCTTCTAGGTCTCCGCGCGGAGTGCTTCCCCATACCCAACGCGCAACGCGAGCAGCAAGACTCCCCGAGAACCCCACCCCGGGGACCCCATCTGCAATGGGGCGCCGCGGCTGCGCACAGGTCTCACCTCCCTGGGGCCCGTCCGTGTCCCTCCGGCAGGACTGCCCCTGAGCTCGCTTCGCGCGGCGCTGCCCTGCTCTGCCTTCCCCGGCCCGCGCGCTCCGCCGCCGCAACAGGTGGATCCGCGCGCTGCCAGCCGCAGCGACTCCACCCTGTCGCCCGCCTCCCAGGCGCCAAGCTGCCCGGGCGCTGGTCCCCCGTCGCAGACGCCGGCGCTCGGCTGCCCAATCTCGAGGCTGCGGTACTCCCACCCTGGCGCTCAGATCCCGGCAGTGGGTGCTGTAGAGGCCGTTTCGTGCTTAGCCAGCCTGCGTGAGCTCCCGCGGGGAACAGGAGAGGGCGCCCTGTTCTCTTTAGACACACCTCGCCCCCACCGGTGTCGCCGGCCGTGCGTTGCCCCTCTGGAATCCCCCACCCGGGGCCTATGGGAGCGAAAATGGATGCGTGAGGGAATGGATACGTGGGCACTTGAGAGCCAAGTGCCACTTCCCCGCCTGCCGACTGTGGCCCCAGGAGACCCACCCACCTGTACACCCACTGGAAAGAGACAGAGGGCTTAGTCCTGCTCAGGAAAAGGCAAGCGATTCGGAACGGAACACACAGCTCCGAGGAGTGTTTCATCTTAAGTCCTGATACTGCATCTCTCCGCTATTCACCCCGGATGTGGCTCTTTTCTCCAGCCTATTGGAGGCATGAGCTTTAGGGGAGGAATCAGGGAGAGGCGTGCGTGTATGTCCAGGATCAAAATTGCAATTATTTTTTCCTATTATGAAAAAAATCCAGACGTACCCAAAGTTAAGTGAATTTTACAGCGACTCATCACACCAACCATCTAGATGGTATAATGAACATCTTGTACTTTATGTACCTACCTGTCCCTCTTTTCACCCGCCAACCATCCAGTTAAGATGTATTCCAAAAAGTTGCAGACGTCAATCTCAGTTACGTGGGAGGCTGAGGAAGGAAGACGGCTACAAGTTTGAGGGCAGCCTGAACAATTTAGCGAGACACTCTCTCAAAATAAGGTTTTCGAAGGGGTTGGGAATATAGCCCGGCGGGACTGCCCTTCTCCAGGACAGGCCAGGCTGCCAGGAGAGAGCAGACATCTACACACCTGCTTTATTCTCAGTGCTCCTGCTGTTGAGTTTCATATTTACAGATTTTCCCTTTGCAGTAAAGTTTAGATATAATAAAATACTCAAATCTTGAGTGTACCTATCCCATCGGAATTTTGGCAAATGTGTATAATTTTGGAAACCAAATGCTAGAATCTACCTATTCTGTCAAAGAAATCAAGAATTCCCACAAGCCCCTTTGGTGAGGCCCCGCCCACATTCCCGCACAGGAAATGGCTGTTGTGAAATTTTCTAACAAGGACTACTTTTCCACTTACAGAATTTAGATTTACTTGTTCTGATCTACAACATCATGAGAAACTCTTAAGAGTTACGTGTCTTGTATGTAAAGCATTGCTCTTAAGGTTTATCCATATTTTGTCTTAATAATGTGTTATTTTCTATTCCTAGTTTTTTCTTATATTTTTTCACTCTCCCATTGACAGAAACTAATATTAAAAAATCTTGATTATCATAAATTGTTAGGAACATTTTTGTACAACTATGAGTATGTGTTTATCTCTTGAGTAGATAGGACTGCTGGGTCATGATAGATATGATTTAGTTTGATAAGAAACTGCCTGAAAATTTTCAAAGTGTGCCACCAATCCAGATGCACCATATCTTTCTAAATATCTGACAGTATCAGGCATTTTAATTTTTGATACACTGTGTATGGATGGAAATATGGTATTACCTCATTCTGGTTTTGTAAATTAAATTTTTACCTTCTTGTGGTGTTATTTTATACTTCCCAGATGTCTAATGTGTTGGTTGGCCATTTGTTTCTTTGTAATTCTTCTGTTGAAATATACTTCCCATTAAATAAAGTGGTCTCCACTGTTGAACTTTGGGGATCTTTTAAAGATATCAGTAGTTCTGTCAAATAGGTATCTTGCAACTATTTTCCACTTCTGTTTTTTTCCTTTTTCTTTTCTTTTCCTTCCTTGTTTTCTTTTTCTGACAGGTTCCTGGGTCTATAGTCTGGGCTAGTCCTGAGCTCACTGTAGCCTACGCTGGCCTTGAACTCAGAGCAATCCTCCCACCTCAGCCTTCTAAGTCTTGGGATTACAGGTGTTCCCCATCAATCACATTCTGCATATTTATTTTCTTTAAATGTATTTTCCGATGGAGTTTTAAAATTTTTGGTGAAGCCTGACATACCATCTTCTGCTGGGCAGCCTTTGTGTGTTAAGTCAGTGCCTCTTTGAAGGTTGATAGTTTGTTTCACTGTCACCCCAGCTTCTACATTTGGGTTTTTAATTCTAAAGTTCATTGTGGTATGGGATGAGGTCAGAGTTGAGGCTCATTTTTCCATACGGATATCCAGTTATCCAGTGATAACCTGTTGAAAAAAAAAAGGAATGAATTTATTTCAGGAATCTGCATTTTGTTAATTCTCTACTCTTATTACCACAGTATTTAATTACTTGTAGCTTTATAGTAGGTCTTAAAGTCAGAAAGTGCAAGTCCTCCAACTTTGCTCTTCATTGTCAAGATTTCTTTAGACATAAAATCTTTTGTTCCATTAAAATAAAAATCACAGAATCAGTTTGTCTGCCTGCCTTTCTGCCTCCCTTTGGGCCTTCACACACAGATCTTTTGCATTTCACATTCCTTGGATTCTATTGCAAATGAAATTCCAAAATTTTATTTTTTATTTGTTTGCCACAGCTTATAAGAACATATGCGATTTTTGCAAATTAACCTACATCCAATAACCTGGCTAACTTTAGTCATTACTTGTAGTAGTTATTTTGTTGAATCATTTCTAAGTTTCTATGATTATTTAATTGTTGCATCTGAAATAGAATTTTGTTTCTTCTTTCTCATTTTCTATTTCTTCAGCTTATTGCAAAGGTCAGGACCTCAGTACATTGAATAGATGAGATGAAAGCAGGATCTTGGTCTTGTTCAAGATCTCGGAGGGAAATTTTCAGTTTATCCTTATTCCACAAGTTGCTCTGGTTTTCCATAAATATCCTGTATCCATACAAGTTGTTCTTCAGCTTCTAGTTTTTTCTGAGTTTTTCTTTGAAATGAGGAACTGATGACTTCTGTCAAATGGTTTTACTGCATCTAGTATAATAGTCATATAGTTTTCTTCTTTATTCTGTGGACACGTTGAATTTGGCCATTTGACTTTCTACTGTTACAAAGGTACATTGATAAAAGGTCATGAGTTCAATTCCCCATCACTACATAAAGGTGGGAGTGGTACACCTGTAATCCTAGCACTTTGGAGGCTCAGACAAGAGCACTGCTGGGAATCTAAGGCCAGCCTGGGCTACACAGTGAGTACAGGACCAGCTTGGGCTACAGAGTGAGACCCTCTCTCTCTAAAAAATAAAGTTAACATTTAAAAGAAAAGCACTGCATTTTTGGGATAAATTCTACTTAAGGATTCTATCTATCCATCTATCTTCCATTCAGACTGGGTTTTGCTGTGTAGTCCAGGCTGGTCCTGAATTCATTATATAGCTCAGGCTGGACAATTCTCCTGCCTCAGCCTCCTAGGTGCTGGGATTACGCACGTGTCACCACAACTAGCTTATACGGTACTGGGGAATCAAACCCAGGGTCTTGTGCTTGCTAGGTGAGCGCTTTAACCACTGAGCTGCTCCCCTAACCCCTAATTTTTTTCCTGGGGAGAGGGGAGGGAGGAGTTGCTTTGTTTTTCTAGGTTTTCTGGGTGGATGCTTACACTGCTATTAGATCTTTTTAAATTGCTAATGTTAGCATTTTAAAGCTGATTCTGTTTAGCCCAGTGCTACCTACACCCTAAGCATTTCAGAATATTCCATTTTCATATTTTGCTCAAAATATTTTCTTTCATTCATGATTTACAAGTGTGTGGCTTAATTTCCAAAGACCTGTCCTGTTTTAAGGACAGATTATTTCTACATTATATCCAATGTGGTCAGACAACCATATTCAGTATGTTTTCAGCCTTTCTAAGTTGATTGAGACTTGTTTGACAGATGGTCGATCAGATGGTCCAAGAATGCACCATCTGCATTTGAAAAAAAGGTGTATTATGCAGATGTAGCGTGTATTCTATAAATGTCAATTAAGCAAAGGTGATAGTGTCTTCTGATTTTCTGTCTGCCGACATTTGTTCTAGTTAATTTTGTCAACTGGTGAGAGTTTTTAAAAGTCACTATCCATAATTACAGAATTGTCTAATTATGTCAATTTTATTTCTTGTACTTTTAATTTACTATGCATATGCATTTGCAATTATATTCTCCTGGTGTAGTGACACTTTATATCTTTTCTTAGAATTCTTTGATTTTTATATAAAAGGTTTCTATTTTTCCTTAGAACCCAGAGGCACTCTACCACTGAATTCCATCCCTAGCTCCTTTTATTTTTGAGAGGGTCTCTTGAAGTTGTCTAAATTTGCCTCAAAGTTGTGATAGTCCTGCCTCAGCCTCAACCATGTGACTAAGGGTGTGTGCTATCATGCTGGCTTCCACAAAGGAATTTCTATGTAAATAATCACAGTATCTGAGATAGGGTTTTGTTTCTTCATTCTGCATTCTCAATTTTTTTTTCTCTTATTTTGTTGCAATGGCCAAGACCTCGGTTTCTTATTGAATAGAAGAGATGAAAGCGGGTATCCCTGGCTTGTTTAAAGTCTTAGGAAAAAACCTTCAGTTTAACATCTTTCTTTCTTTCCTTGACATTTCCATCTTTTCCAGTTCATTTAAGTTACCTCTGTCCTTAAGTATTTCCATGTTTGTGCGTGCATACATGTACGTGTGGCATAAATTTCGGTCCTTTTTTGGAGTGGTGAGTCATTTATGACAATTTTTACTTTAACTGGACTGACCAAACCAACAGGCCTACTTGATACTGGAACTATTTTCTACCTGTGGTCTTCAATATGGTGGTCTTAATATGACAGTGACTCCTAAGTGCTTGAAATGTGGCTGGCACAAGGAGCAGACTGAATTTTTAGCTTTAAGCCCTAACTGCGTACACACAGCTCAGCGGTGAGCCAGAGATTGAGCAGAGCGTGGGAATTCCCCTATGGCTCTGTTGTTTCCCCTTTGCTCTTAAGAGGCTGTGGCTCCTTTGACCCCTCCACTCTGCTTCTTCAGGCCGGCAACACTGTGTGTAGGCCTTCCACTGTTGGTTGGTACGCTGTACATGGCATAGACGAAGACCCAACCTTAGGCAAAAAGTGGCAAAAGCCAGGAAGCTCCCCCAGTGTGGTGCTTTTCTTCCAAAAGTTGACTCACTCTGGTTCTTCACTTTCAGCAGCTTTATGTAGTTGAGTTAGGCTGTTTCTCCAGAGCTTATAGTTGCAATCTCAGAGTTCGTCCAGGCTGGGGACGTAGCTCAGTGGTTAGAGCGCTTGTCTAACAAGCATAAGGCCCTGAGCTCACTTCGCCAGCACCACATCAACAAGGTGTGCTGGCGCACGCCTGTAATCACAGTACTCATGAGGCTGAGGTAGGAGGACTGCCATATGTTTTAAGTCCAGCCTGGGCCAGAGTGACTAGTCAGGACCAGCGTGGACTAGAGTGAGACTCTGTCTCCAAAAGTACAATAGGAGTTAACTGATTTTGCCAGAAAACTGAAATTACTTGGTTTCCTCACATTTCTTTCTCTTCCTTTCTCTCTTTTTCTTTGTTTCTTTGTTTCTTTCCTTTTTTTTTTTTTCCCAGTGCTGGCTGGGTATCAAACCCAGGGCATCTGCACAATGCTACATCCCCAGCCTGGTTTTGGGGCTTGATTTTGAGACAGGGTCCCACAAGTTGCCCAGGCTGGACATGAATTTGCCACCCTCTTGCTGGAGCCTCCCAGAATGTTTGGATTACAGGTCGGTACCACCAGGCTTGGTTCCTTCAACGTTTCATAATGAAAATTTCAAACACATTAAAGTTCTAAGAATTTTGCATTGGCAACTTACAAACCCACCATCTAAATTATAGGATTAAACTTTCCTATACTTGCTTTTATCATGTATTTAGCCACTCATACATTTTACATTTTTGGAATTTCAAAATAAATCAGTCATCAATACACTTGCCCCTAACTACTTCAACAAGTTGTTTAGTTTTTCTCCTTTATCGTATAGAATTTACACTTGAGTACACATACTTGAACTTTGTATTCTTTGGGGGCTTTTTTTACACCACCTTTATTGAGCTATAACCTGTATACTACAAAATCTACCAACTTGGTTAATGAACAGGTTTTGTAATATGTGACTAACACCATATCATGTTAGAAAACTTGATATCCTCAAGTTACTCAGAGTCACCCTATTTTCTTCACATCTTCACTTAAAAAAAACCCCATACCATTCAGTTCTCCTGCTTCAAGCGGAACCCAAGGTGCCACTCCCAGAACAGACAGGAAGAGGCTACTCACTGCCAATGTGCCCCAGAGGGCCAGGGAAGGTGGGAGAGGGGCTCAACCTGAGCTCATCGAAGTGCCTCAGAAAGGTTCTCAGTGACTCAGCAGGACCACACAACCACGCATGAAGTATGAAGTAGATGCTACCAATCTCAGCACAGAGATTCACCCACCACTCGAGGCCGCTGTGGCACTGGGCTGTCAGGACACTGGGTGGCTGGGCCTGGTTGTGTAGGCCCATAATCCCAGCACTTGGGGGTCTGCAACACAAGGATCACACGTGTGGACCCAGCCTGGGAGTGAGACTTGGTGTCAAAAAAAAAAAAAAAAAGGTGCAGGTTTAGCTCAGTGTGAAGGACCTGGGTTCAATCCCCTGTACCAAAAACCAACCAACCAAAACAAAACTTTGGGCAGATCCACATACATTGCTGGAACTGTGTCTTTCATTTTAAAAACAGCCTTCACTTCCTCTTCAGGTGAAGTGCCACGGGCCTGGCATGTAACAGATGCACGTTTATTGTCAGAAGCTATTTTGTAAATGGTAAAGCTCTTGGCCATGTAATTATTTTAAATTTCCACTATTCTGATAGTGAAGGAAGGTGATTACAGTCTTTCTTTGCAAATTCAGTTATTTCTCATGTCAAAGTCAGACCTTAGGATGTTCAAAAAACTTGTCCAGGGCTGGGGTGCAGCTCAGTGGATATATAGCATGTGCCTAGCACATGCCAGACCCTGTGCTAAATTCCCAGTACCAAAAAGCAAAGCAGCCCCCCGAAATCCTCTTGCTATGGCTTCTGCCACACAGGCCACCCCTCCTCCCAGCCCTCTGTGAGCAGCCCCAGCACTGTGCACAAGATTCCCTCACCTTCGGGTATTTCTAGTCACATCATAATACACCACACCACAGCTCCTGTTTTCCCTCTAGCCTTGCTCCAGGATGTGGCTGCCATGGTGACATTCCCTGTGTCCTCTCAGCCCCCGCAGGTCAATCCTCACATGTCACTGAGATTCCACCAAGCGCAGGAAACATGCTCAGTGACTCTCTGCAGGACACGACGAGGGAGCCACTTAGAAGAGTATCCCCGCATGATGGCACTTCATGTGATACCAGGCAAGCCAGCTGGCCTCTCCCCAATCCTACAGGCCCTTGACCTCTACCTCCTCCTCTTTACTAGCCATCAGCTCACTACTGCGGCTCACACTGATATGGACACCCCAGTGTTGTTCCTGGTTCTACTGACTGATCTTTCTGGGAGGAAGCAGGGACCATAAGCCCAATCCTTTCAAGGCATGAAACAGGCAGGCTCTGCAGACTTTTGGGTTGTTTCTGAGGCACTGAGTCTAGAGAAGAGACTTCTGGTGAACAGAGGCCTTCCCGAGGGGTGGGGTTTGGGGAGGGGAGGGTGGATGATGGGCAAAAACCTCCATCCACCTGTAGCAGCCAGCACTTGAATCTGCCCATGTTTAAGTTTGGAAGCAACGTCTGAAGCACGCTAATTTCTGTAAGCACAGGTATTATTTTCTTCACTGGAGTTACTGTGCACTAAGTGTTCCAGACGCTGCCATTTTACCTAATGACACCAGACAGGACTCATCACAACCTACATTTGCAGAGGTGCGGCCTCTGTTCAAAAGCACCATTTCATTTGACCCATAGAATCCCAGGAAACAGTAAGCATGGTTCCAGTTCCACTTCATAGGTGGGAACAAGAAGCCCCACACCAGGCATGAAGGAACTTGCCTAAAGTCTTGGGGGAGCAGAGCTGGGCTAGACAATTCAGTCTACTGTAGAGTCCCAAGTGCTTTGTAGTACAGTCACCTTCCAAGGCACCCCCCAGGACTGTCACCTCTCAGGGTGTGTGAACAACCAGACCTGGGAGGAGTATGTTTTACATTGGAACCCTGACCACACTCAGACATTAAGATTAAAATATAAGTAACCTCACTTGGTTATACGCAAGTATTTTCTACTTCTTCATTAAAAAGTGGCAGTCATGGCCCACTGAACTGATTTCGGTATACACCAACAGTGATTTCATTGTACACAAAGTATTGTGACCCACAGTTTGGAAAATTAGTTCTAAAACATTCAGATTAAAAGAGTTCACTTATGCAGCTTTTTTGTTTCTGAAATGCAGACTTCAAAACATTGTTCTACTTGGTTTCCTTTTGCTTTTAAAAGAATTCCGTAGGTGTGCACATTTTATTTAAGGAAAAACTTCACCTAGAAACACTGTGGAGTAAACACAGTGCATTTCTTACCTGTCCGTGGAGAATTTCCTGCTCCTTCCCCTACCTGGCCAGGGGCAGCCTCAGGATGTGAAGTGGATCCCTCAGGAACAGAGGGCAACTCAGGCTGGCCAAGGCGAGGCTTAGGGGGCCTCGTGCTAGAGCTTTCAGCACAAGGAATGACCAGCTGGAAGGAACAAGGGGTCCTGGTGCTGTGGGAGGATTCTGGCCTCCAGGTGGAGAGAGTCTGCTTGAGAGCAACGTCCATATTCTGGAGAGAAGACCTGAAACCAAGTCTCAGGTGCATAATGGATCCTCTGGTCCCGGCACCTTCAATGGACTTCTGTTAAAGTCTCTCTTACTGCACAAACCCAATTAAACGTTGTTTCTTGTAATTGTAAAAAGAATCCCGACTAATGTGACCATTCCTGAAAACAATGAAAATGGGCTGGAGACGCAGCAGTGTGAAGGACATGGGCTCAAGCCCAGTTTCACCAACTACCTAAATAAAGGGGCTTGAGGATGTACCTCCGGGTAAAGTCCTTAGGTTCAATCTCCTCACTGAAAACAAGACAAACAAAATCAAAAAAAGCATGGGATTCAGACTGAACCAGGACTTGCAATGCTCTGTCCCAACTGCTCCTCACTTGTGACTATACAAGGTATGCTTTACAGTATCTCAGCACCCCACCCCTGAAGCTCAGCCTGAAGCTCAGACTTGATCACTCAGGCCGGCACCACCAGGCCTGGCTAGAGTTAGATTTAGCTCTACAGTGTAGCTCAGCTCTTTCATTCCTGAGCAGATTCCTGTCATATACAATGAATATCAATCATTGCAATTGTAAGTCTTATTAACATAAATCTTTCTTTCAAGGTACTCATCAGGAGCAAGCAAGCATTCTCAAGGGATTTAAAAAAAAATTTCCCCCCAGTGCTGGGAAAGTTCCCCTAGATACAAAGCCAGTAGATAGGGTTTCTACGAGACCTGAGAGGTGGAGGAGGGAAGTAGGGAGAGGGGGCCATCCTGTTTCCCACAGAGGGAAGGCAGAGGAAGCCCTTCAGATGGGGAGAAGTAACTGCCGAAGCCCAACCTGGAAACAGCGAAAGCACAATTTTCTCAAGAACACTAGCAGGTATGTTTGATGGTGCTTCTAAAAATAGCATTCTGGGTAATTCACCAGTCTCATTTAAAAAAAAAAGAAGTATCACATGGGTATAAGTGCTTGTTTCTGAATACCATGTTTCCACTTATTCCTGGGATCTCATTTTTCATGTGCTAACAACGGCACTGAGAAGGCATGTGGTGCTGGTCCCACCTTCCTGGGCTGGCTCTGCCTGTGCTTCCCTGAGGTGATGCTCACCAGCAGGAGCACAAACAACTTGACACCCACCCTGAATAAATCCTTGACTGTGGACTATGGCTATGTTCCTCGATGTTCTATCCACAGCCTTTGTCTAGGTGGCCTCCATGGCCCCAAGAGTCTACAGTATGTTCGAGAACCGGATCTGCGAGAAGTACAGACCCTCCTAACAAATTTGCAGTAGTAGCAGCAACAGGTGCAGCCGTTTGTGTAACTTTCACCTTGTAGATCTGGCACAGAACAGCTGGGAGAGCGCTCTCAGACACAGTGACGTTCCGCAGTGTTGGTACCACTGCTCCTGCGGCGGCTTGGATCTGGAAGCCCCAAGTATGTGGAAGGTGACCGGATTGTTGGGCTCAGGTGGACGATGTGGACTGATCTGTTGATTTCAGGCCTGCTGGATCACTGAAGGTGTGGCTGAGAGGGGGCCGTCTTGGCTCAGCTTCCCCCCATTGCTCTGCTTCCTATCTTGTCAGGCTGTCAACACTTTTTGTCTAGGCCCTTCTGCCATGTTCTGCCATGTCTTTCTGCCCCAGCCACTTGACCATGAATGGACTGAGATCTCTGAACTGTGAGATAAAATAAAACTTTCTAGGGCTGGGCCTGGCTCAGTGGTTAGCATTTGTCTAGCAAGCGCAAGACCTGGGTTCAATTTCCTAGGGCCACGTAGGCCAGGTATGGCAGTGTAGGACTATATAATCCTAGCAGTTGGGAGGCTGAGGCAGGAGGATTACTGTGTTGAAGCAAGGATAGTAGCAGCCATCATGAGCCTCTAGGCAATGCCCAGAGAGTCTGTCAGCTGGACATCACACACAGCTTCCCTGCTGGAAGGTGGGAGGAGGTCCTGCTGGTCTGTCTCCTCAGCCTCAAGCTTTGGTCTAGCACTCTCCAAGGCACTCCACCAGCCTCAGCCACTGACCCTGCAGGCTTACACTCATTCGGGGCCCTCACAAACCATACTCAAATTGCCTAAGAAGCTTGAGGCCCTGAATTTGATCCCCCAGCACCACATAAGGGGAGCATTGTGGCACACATCTATAATCCCAGCACCTGGGAGGCTGAGTAGGAGAAGTGCCTTGAGTTTGAGGCCAGCCTACGCTACATCATAAGCTCAAGACCAGCCTCACGGTAGGACCCTGTCTCAAAAAGTCTTTGGACCTAGAGGGAGAAGTAACAAACAGTAAAGCCTAGGCCTGGAACAGCTGACACCACTGCTGGATGAGAGCTGCATCACTACGAAGGTAATTTACATTCCTATCGTACATATTTTTTAATACTGAGGTTTAAGAGCTTTCTTTCCAAAGGATATAAAAGTGAATTAAGAAAGTAACATGTTGTCTAAGTGGGAATGTTGGTAATGACAATTAAAAGTCTAACCAACTTCCATATTTAGGCAAGTGACCTCTGCAGAAATTTTGTAAGGGGGCAAGAAAGATTTTAAGGGCAGCAAACATCCAGTACAGACAGTGTTCAATATTCAGGGCTTGAGGTCTTACACTCAATTTCGCAGCGCTTTAAGGTCCTCAGGAGGGCACCCACATGTTCCCATGTGTGTCGGGTGCTTTGACATAAGGAATGTTCCAAATCCATGGCCGATCTGGGGAAGGAACACATCACATAATATTGATTTGACAAGAGCAAAACTGATATTGTCCTAAAAGCTGCCTTGCTGCTTGCAGTAAGTAATCTCTGAAAGCAAGCATGAGAACAGCTGCACCCAGCAGGATGTGCAGGAAGAATTCTAAAGACAGCAAGGGATTATGAAAACACTACTTCCTGTCTTTAGCCTTGCGATGACTGGAAACAAGGAAACCAAACCCTTTTTGTTAATTTAACAAATTTGTTGGAGAGTGGTAACTCTGGGCCTGTTTTGAGTTTGTTTCTTAAGAGGCTGGGGGACGCAAGGGACGGGCATGGACCCTGCTCCTCACTCTTCTAACCAAGCCCTTTTCTTCCACTGGAAACACAAACTTCAGTGCTTGACCCCTTCATTATTTTCCAATCTTACTGCTCTGTGGGGGTAACATCATCCACTTCATTCCCATAGGAGAGGGAAGCCCGGGTTTTGCTGTATGAGTGGCCATCAGAGGTGCTCTTCTCAAAGTGCAAGGCTTGTGATGCAGCAATTTCAAGATCACCACTGACTTCAGTTTTCCTTCAAAATGAGGCAATAATGACTAAGTAGGAGTCTGGTAACGACCTTCTTACGAAGTCCCTGTGGCTCTGTTTTATAAATGAGAGGAATGCTTGCATGGTGGGCTGATCTCCCCACAATGGCCAACAGGTCTGTATCAATTGGAGGAAAATTCAGAAAAATGGCCACAGATAAGACTGAGTGGCTAAGATTCTATTTTTTTACCCATCATGACTGGAAATCAACATTAATACAGACATAAAAGAAACTTATTTTAGATAATCCCATATTATTAGAGAACAACTGGCTTGTAATATATTCATTAATTTCCCTGTATCTAGACAGTGTGCATTTTTGCTAAATCCAGAATTTAGTCCTCCACAGGGAGGGAGCACAGGGTAATAGTGAGGACATGGAGGCTGGGGCCAGCCTGCCCATGGGACATTACCAAGTCAACCTGAGTAACCTAGAAACCTTATCTGGAATTGTGGGGTAGCATTACATTACTTCTATCACGGTCTTGTGAAGAATCACAATTACTTGTGAAGTAATCCATGTTACATACTCATAGAGGCTCTTGCCACATAACTAGTGCTCTGTGAGTATGGCTGCTATTATAATTACCACTACCTCAAATTAGGGAGCTGAGGATTGTTACTATTGTAGTGTGTAGGTACTAACAGGTTTTTAACAATCAGATAAATCCAAGTAATTTTATAAAGTACAATATCTTGTTCTATTTAGCCAAGTAACAAGCTTTCTCCTCCCATCTTCTAAAAAATGGCTGTTCAGATTTTTGTCTTTCACCCTCAGGCCAAAACACACATCTGTACATTTCCCACTCTCTGCTCTACAGGGAGACTTGATATACTACTTTTAGAAGCCACTGTCAGTCATCTGAGACTCCACTTTTCATTCTTTCCTTCTGTTGGGCAGCAGAAGCCTGGGGTGAGCTGGGGATTCCAAAGGAGACAGAGTAACTCATCTAATTAGCCTAAGAGTTTCAGAGCCATTTTGTTTGCGACTACTCTGAAATCAAGAGTAAGAGACATGCCTAACGAAAGCTAGAATATTGTGCTGTCTTTTTTTTTTTTTTTGCTACAGTAAAACACTTGAGAATAACAATGTAGAGGAATAAAGATTTATTTTGATTCATGGTTTTGGGGATTTCAGTCCATGGCCTGCCAGCTCCATTGCTTTTAGGCCTTCAGGCCTGTAGTAAGGGAGAAACAGAATGTCAAAGGAAAACTACTCAACCCAGAGGAATCAGGAAGCAGAAAGGGTGAGGAGAAGAAAGTTCTACAGTATGTAACACTGATTTACCAACTCAGAACATTTGTAACTGTATTATCAGTATTCATCTGAACTCCATTAACACCCTTCTCCATGAAGAGATCATACATATTAATCTGTGCCTGACTACAGCAGAACAGAACAATCTAACTGTTGGGAGAGAGAATAATTCAACTCACTAAACCCCAAATATTTACTTATTTTAAAGGAATCAGATAAATTACTTTTTTCTTTTGATAACTATGGTAATAGCTGGGATCCAAAAATGTTCTCCTACTATGGTTTGGCTCTGGAATATCCCCCAAAAGCCTCATGTATTTGGATGCTGTGGATTAAGGGCATGTGGTGGATTACAGGTGTGTGTTGGGTCACTGGGTGTATGACTTGGAAGGGGCAGATTCACTGGAGCTTAACTTGGAAAGGGCAGAACATTAAGGCTTGACCTGGAAGGGGCGGAACACTAGGACATGACCTGGAAGGATATATGCTAGCTCTGCCCTTCCTCCTTCATTTGGCTTCCTATCCGCTATGCTGTGAGCAGTGGTCCTGTGCCAGACCCTTCCTGCCATGTCCTTCCAATGTTGCAGGCTTCCCATAAACAGACAGACCTTCTGCAACTATGAGCTAAAATAAATCTTTCATTCCTTAAGTCATAGATTTTGGGTATTTTGTCATAGCCACAAAAATATAACTAAGAGCCCTGCCTAAATGCTGACTGTCTTGAAAGTTTGGTTGCTGAAGGGCTTCTGGAAAGTGCTCAAATAATGAGGATTCTAATTTCACTAGTGGGTTAATCCATTGATGAGATTATTGGGAAGTGACAGGGGCAGGAATTAGGGCAAAGTGGAAGGGAACGGGTCATGGAGGTGTGGCCCTGAACATTATTTTGGTTCTGGCTCCTCTCTTTCAGGCTCTCTCACACTCTGATTCCAGGTTGCCAGGAGGGGAGCAACCAACTTTCCACCACTATACTTTTCTGCCATGTTGTTTGTTTCTCCATAGGCTCAAAAACAGCACAACTGCCCAACCATTGACTGAAAGGTTGAGCCAACATACATACATACATATATATTTTTTTTCTTTTAGGTTACTATTCTCAGATAATCACAATGACAAAAAGCTGCCTCATAGAATACCTGGAGCTTTCCTTAAGATTCCACATTATAAAATCATCTTAAAAGCTGAGCTGGTAGATTACTTTTAGCCTTCTGTTTGTGCTAAGAAATAAATATAGATTTTATTAAAGGAAATGACTAAAATCATTTAAAAATGTTTTCAGCTGCCTTATTAAAAACATTATTTCTAAAGTTCAAAAATAGGTCCTTCAAAATAAAACATGATAATTTTAAGTAACTTAATCCCTTTTGTGCTTATTTGTAAAGGATAACTGAGCCAACTTAGAATAGTACTTCTGAACTTACACTTTACTACTTAGCAATATTTCTGTTAAGTCTAGATTAAAGTTTATTCTGCTACTATCTGAATACAAGGAACCAGTTTAAATCAATCAGACAATGGATAAATGGTTAGACCATTAGGAATCAATGGTTTTAAAGTATCTTAAAAGATCATACATACTACATTCAAAGGATTATCAAAATACACAGTGAATATTTAAATTTTAAAAAGAATTACATGTAAAACATGTTGCCATTAATCCTCTCCCTCTAAGTAACCTTTGTTTCTAACACACTGATCCCATCATTCTTACTACATTTGGAAGGCTTTTTTTTTTTTTTTTTTTTTTTGAGACAGGGTCTCCAGAGGCTAGGATGGTCCTAAACTTACTATGTAGCCCAGACTGGCCTTGGGCTCATGGCAGTCCTCCTGCTTCAACTCCTAGGTGCTACCTGGCAGTCGTGCTCTGTGTCTTTAGGAAGTATGATGAAAAAGACTGTGAATGGCACTGCCAAGTGCCATCCAATGGAAAGTGAGGCCTGTAATGACATCACAGTGTGCCACCGTCCATCTTATTCAGTGGATCTGAACCCACACAACCTCTAGTTCTTCCTCCACAGTCAAAAAGACAATGCCATGTAAATGCTTTCAGCTAATTCAGGACCCAAAGGGAGCCACAATAGCTCAACTACAGACATTCATGAAAAGGGACTTCTAGACCTGCTTCAAAAAGTGGCAAAGATGATCTGTGCACTCAAAGCAAGGGGGAGTATTTGAAGATAAATGGCAATGTGTCTCCAACTGCAATTCACTAATTTTTTTTAAACATACTCCATACTTTCAACCGTAGCACATACAAGCCAAGTCTGCATCACACACATCCCACAAACCAAGCAGGTCTTCTCGTAAGACACTACATCTGAAGCTAGTTATTAGTCCTCGTCACTTAAATTATCTTTTCACATCTGAAGTATAACTTATCTGCAAAAGATTACACACAGCCAGGTGGATATGAATATAATTATTATACACTACAATCATATCCTAATAGAAATACTATTCCTGTTCGCATAATGGGTGTGGTTCTATATAGCTTCAGGACATGAGTAATAAACTGCTTAAGGGCAACTTGGGCCTGCCTGCTTCACCCATCTCTCCCTAGGCATACGGGGCTAAAGGGACCCATGTCAGGCCCCGCCCCTTTACCTTTTGCATTTATTCAGGAAAACTGAGATTAAATGAAGAAAAGGAATCTAAAGAACAGAAAAAGGGAGAAAAGACAAAAGTGTAGTATAAAGCCAGATGGGGGAATAGCTGACCTTATGTAAGCTTACTGTGCATCAGGGTAAGGGAAGGAATCTACATGAATTCACTGTTTCGTATGTTCCAAGAACCGAACAAAAATATAAGAGCTGTTATGTATAATGGGTGTGAGGGCCTTGACTGTAATCCTAGCCCTTGGGTAGGGATGAGGCAGGAGGATCTGTAATTTAAAGCTAGCTTGGACTACATAACAAGTTTGAAGCTAACTTGTACTATAGAGCAAGAGTTTGTCTCCAAAAAAAAAATAGAGAGAAAGAGAGAAACCAAACCAAACTGAAATTAAAATAAAAGTGCCTAAGCTGGGCCAGGCGGCATAGGTTTGTGTCATTCTCTTGGCACTCTCAGAGGCAAAGTCAGAAAGATCCCAAATTCCAGCCCAGCCTGGACAATTTAGTGACTTACTGAGACCCTGTCTCAAAAAATAAAATATGGGCTGGGGATGTAGCTCAGTCTGAAGGGCCTGGGCTTGACCCCCCAGTACCAAAAATGATAAATAAGTAACAGTAGGTAGCATTCACTGCCTGTAAACTCAGAGCTGTATAGACATCAAGTGTCCCATTTCATCTTTTCAACAACTCTGTAAGACAAGTGCTCATGCTACACTCATTCTGCGAAAGCACTAGGGCCACTTAGTAAGTTGTAGAGCTGGCCACAAAGACTCGATTTGATTTTTTATTTTGTTTTGAAATGAAGCCAAGGCCTTCACATTGAGCTATATGCAACCTTCTGCCTCTGCCTCCTGAGGTACGGAGATTACAGGCGTCCACCACTTTGCCCAGCCCAAACTAACCAATCAATAACTATTTTTAAACGTCTTGGTTTTAATTTCTAATATAGTAAACATCAGTAGATATGAAACCTCATGCAAATAAAAGCTCTTCATGATTCTTAATAGTTATAAGAACAACCAAGAGTCCTAAGAAAAACCAATTTAAGAACTGCAGCTCTGGTGGTGATACGCAGGGCCACAAAGGGGCCACTGCGAACCTGAGCTTCCAGGAGGATCCACAAACCCGGCTTCCATTGAGAGATCAGTGACATCACCTGGGCTCTGCTTCTGCAGAGCACATCTCACCCGAATTCTTTACTTGGAGCTCACCTTTACTTCCATACAATTCTGGGGGCAGATCATATGGCACAGGGAAGGAGGATATTGGCTCCTGGCTGCTAGAGAAGAATTTCTGCTTCACTTTGAAGCTGTCCAGACCCTGCAGGCACACAAAAAAACCTAGGATTGTATTCCATTTTCTGAAAAAAGCAGATGAACCCAAGAAGCAATCATATCTTCTAGACACCCACAATAAAATTTCAAGAGAAATTTTGAATGTCTGATAGACAAATGTATTTAAAACTCCCTCAAATTATTTCCTAAAAGTAAGAAGTGACTTACATTTTAGGAATTAAAAAGTTTGCAAGAGTTTAACAAGAGATAATGAAGAAACAGTTTTGGCTATTATCACCATTTCTATTAAACACTACATACAGTTGGCAGGGAATATAAAAATACCCCCAAACACTTTCAATATTGCTATAGTAACAGGCTCCCCGCTCCGGAGTAAGCAGCTCTCATATGTAATGAAGTGTATCAGGTCAACGTGATAGGAATAGAACAAGGAAAATCCTTCAAGGCCTACCACATAGGAAGGTCAAGTCCAAGGCCTCCAGGGCAGGGTGTTTACAATTTTTCCCCTAGCACTGGTGACTGAACAGAATGCCTTCACTCTGAGCGACATCTCCAGCCCCTTAACATTATTTGAGACAGTTCTTATTAAGTTGCCAAAGCTGGGCTTGAATTTGTGATTTTCCTGTCTCAGCCTCCCACAGTGCTGGGATTACAGGCCTGCACCACCGGCCTGGCTCAGGGTATTAACGTCAGATGAGTATGGGAAGAAGCTAAGGTCCTCCACCCAGGCTCACTTGCACACTGCCTTTCCTTCTCCCCTGGGTCCTCTTGGGTCACTCTGGCACTCTGCTTGTATGTCCAACTGTCTCTCATGCTTTCTGTCCACCACCCAAACACAGATGCGCTCTTCCTATCACAAGTACCGACATGCTAGACACTGCCAATGTCTAAGGAAGCAGAGGAGTGAGCAGTGAGTTCTTCGTCCTTCAATCATGTAACTTAAAAAGGGGCAAGCTAGTCACAGGGGTCAGGAGACACAGCAGAATTCGCAAAGACCTTGGCTTCAGACAATCGGTTTCTGTCTTTGGACTTAGTTGGGTGGACACTGCCAGCAGCATTCTTTCGACAACTGAAAGGCCAGAGAGGCCCCGTGAGTCCAAGGCCATCAGACATATTTCTTGCAATTTTGTTATTTCTACTTCGCTGAGCTGTTCACATGGGGCTACAGAGCCTTACTGGCTTCCGTGGAAGAAAAAATGGAACACCATGTGGGCAGGTCTGCAGGGGAGGTCCTATAGAAAGGTATGTGGTTACAGCTCTCATGGAAGTGCTGGTTAATGGCACAGCGAAAGATGCTGTGTGATACATGCCTGGCAGAAATGTGAGACGAAAAAGGAAGAATGACCTACTTCCAGTAGTCGATAAGGAAAGGGCTTGTGGAAAATAGTATTTCAGCTGGGCTTTGAAAAATGGGTGTGATTTTGATAAACAGACTGACAGTGAAAAAGAGTATCAGGACAGAGAGCAGCATAATCCAGGGATGGGAGAGCACACAGTGGGCTCACTTGGAGGCGGGTGTGCTCGAGGTGTGGCCAGATAAGACTGGAGAGGAAACATGCAGCCAGGCTGGCAAGGTCTCAGAATGCAGGCAGTTTGGTTTCCACCTGTTAATCAGGCTCATTCTCTGGCCATGTGACTTGGGATGACATGTGAGCAAGCTGAAGGTGCTGGGGAAGAACTGTTTCTCTCTATGGGGCTCTCACGTCCCCAATGGAGAAGACACCAGAACCTGAGCATGTGGCCGAGCTGCTAGCTTCCAACTCTGCCTGAAGCAAGAGACTTACCCACCACATCTGCATTGTTGTTTGTGCTTATTGAGGCTGATTTTCTGTGACTAATAACCGAAACCATAATCTCTTACTTACTATATGACTCTAGGCAGTTTAATCTTTCTGGACCATGGTTTCCTTTTCTATTAAATGAAGAAAACAGCATCCAATTCTTTGGGCTATTGTGAGGACACATTAGTTATTTACAACCATAACCAGCATGTTAAGTACAGACCACCACAGGGTTCTGATGGAAAGCTACGGTTTTTACTGTGAGGAGTTGCAGAGGGTTGCCCTACAGACCACACAGAGGACAGCGTCATGAGAAACCAACTGGATGGCGCTCACGAGAGCAGGAGAGTGAGTCACTGCAGCACGAACAGGAAAGGGACAGGGAGTGTAACAGGCCAGGCAAACACCAGTATTTCAAATGTTTAGAAACTACCCGAGGAGCCTCTGAGCAAGTGGGAATAAAAAGAAACAAACTCATTCGAAAGAGACTTAAAAGAAAATAAAAATGCGCTATGTAAGGGTGAGGCAGAGGTGGGGTGAGGGGGAGGACCAAGGCGCGTGGCAAGCTTCAGGCCCCGTCACTGTTATGGTTTGGATCCAGAATGGCCCCCCCGCCCCCTCTCCCCCCAACCAGAGCCCCAGGAATTGGGATGCTGTGGAGTACCTATGGATTCCACATGCTGCTCAGGAGTGAGGCCTGGCTGGAAGGGGCGGACCACTGAGGTGGGACCCGGAAGGGCCCACACGGGCTCTGCCCTCCTGTGGGCTCTGTTTCCTGCCTGCCACGCTGTCACTGCTCCTCTCCAGCTAGGCCTCTGCCACGTGCTCCCACCACCATGAGCTGCCAATAAATAGACTGAGACCTTCTGAAACTGTGAATTAAAATAAGCCTCTCCTCGTTTAAACCAGGAATGTCCGATATTGTGTACTATTAACGAAAAGTGACAAAGACACCACAAGCTGCTCCCTCGCCTGCGCTTTCTCCCACTCAGCCAGGGCCTACTCGGCCATCTTCTCGCCAGACACAGGCCTAGGGCCCTCCTTACTTCTTAATATTTTCTAGATCTGAGGAAATCTTCATAATCTCTTATTTTCATAGATTATTTATTTGCTGCGCGACTCTAGATGGTTTACTGTATTTTTCTGGACCTTGGTTTCCTTGTCTATTAAATAAAGAAAATAGCACCTAATTCTTTGGGCTATTGTGAGAGCACATTAGTTATTTACAACAGCTGGCACATGGTAAGTATTCTAGGAATAAACCAGTATAACTGTTGAGTATATTTAGGGTGTTCTCTGTGATATAACTACTCCCATTTTACAAAGGATGAGACAAACTAGAAGCTTACTAGTGGCCCAAGACCACATGGCTCTCAAGTGTCAAAACTGAACCAGAATTCTGTCTTTCTGATTCTTAGCCCTACGCTCTCTTACTAAGCAAATAATCTCCCATTCACCACAGAAACCACCACAACAAAGGAAGCCCTGGAAAATGGCAGAGGCACGGTGGAAGCAGGTACACCAAGATGAGTCAAACTGGAAATCCTGGTGTGAAAGGGGCTAGGAGTTGGGCACTGATGCCAATATTCTAATCATCACCAAATACTTTTACAGGATTAAAGGGGGGAAAAAGCCTTCCCTCTTCTTTTGCTGCTTAGTTTTTATTCCTATGTGTATCATGGCTATGGATTTTTTTGAGACAGTCTCACCCTATAGACCACACTGGTCCAGAGGACATATGGCAATCCTCTTGCTTCAGCCTGCCAAGGAGTGCTGGGATTACAGGCATGTGCCACCACAAACTGGCTTTATGTGGTGCTGAGGAACTGAACTCAGGGTCTGCCACTGTGCCATTCTTCTAGCCCCAGCAACGGAGTGTTTATTCTTCATGGCCTATATTCCTAGATGTGATGCTTAAAGTGTTCTGACCCAGGGCTCCATTTTATGGAGCCTGACCTCAAATAAGGCTTGAACCATGCACATCTGACAGGAACCAATATGCTTACGCTTTCTTTTTGAATGTCACTTCTGATTCAAATTCTAGGGTATTACATACAAAAAAGTACCAATTTTCCCTTCAATCTGGATGTCAAATAATTTGAGGCTGTCTCTTAATTATCATTATTTATACATCACAGTGGTATCTCCCGGCATTTTACAAACCAGAGGAAGGCACCCTCCCAGGCACAGACACGTAAAGACAGTAGAGACAATACATTTACACAATACCAGGTGAGAGGGTGGACACGTATCACCCAGGAGAAGTTGCTGGTTCTCCCCATGAGCAGCCCCAGGAGTGAAAGCACTCGTTACTGCTGGCTGATTTCAGCTCAGCAGCTCGGCTGGGAAGAAGAGTGGGAGGCCTGCTTGGATTCCATGGGAGATGCAGCAGAGGTCAGCTGTATGGCCTGAGCAGACCGTGAGTGGGAAAACCCTAACAAGGCATTAGAAGAGCAGTGATAGAAATTGGCTAACTGGTAGGAAAGGAAATCACAGACCTGTGGCAGCCTGACCCCGTGAGGCAAGATCTGAACTACACTGCACGTGTTTTGGAGCTGGGCCTGAGGAAAAGCTTAGGGGAGGACTGCACACCTTGTAGGGCTCTGCAGGATATGCTCCGATAGGCAAAGAGCTGGCTGAATGCAGTTCAGGAGGGACAAAATTAAAGAATGCCACATCACAGGACATCAAGATTCTGTTTTGACTAAGCCTGTAAAGTACTGACCTGCAAACTTCTGTTGGACCATATGCTTTGGGTGCTGCTGCCGCAGCTGTCTACTGAGTACCTGCCAGATACCAGGCACTATGTTAATCCTCCTACAGGTTATGTACTTATTTACTTTGGTGGTATTGGAATTAAATCCAGGGCCTAGGTTAGGCAAGCGCTCTACAACTGAGCCATATCCCCAGGCCCTTCTACAGGTTCTACCTCTTAATTTTCACTCAATGCTCTGAATTAGCCACTGTACTGTCCCCAGGGTACAGCTAAGAAGGGGACCTATGGAAGCAAAATAAAGGGGTCAGAGAAACCCAGCTGGTGGCAGGGTCCTGCTCTGCTGCCTGATTTCCAAGTCCATGCATTCTCTGTCATTTAGCTTCTATAGAGCTACGTCCTTAACTCTTTCAACTCTGTGTACTATAGGGCTCCTTTTCTCAGTTCCAGGGATCTCCATGTGTAACTCCATATTCTGTCCTTTTCCAGGTTATTGCAGAGTCATTAGCTTGGCAAAGGGTAGTTGCCCAAGATCACACAATTACTGGAGGGTCTACAGCTCAAAGCCTGCACTCACCAGCTATGGTCACAGATCATGTGTGGGGTCATGATGGTAAAGGACACTGGGTTGCATGTTGGTGGAACCTGATGTCACACAAGAGTCTCATGATCTAAGGGAAACCAACAAAGGCTGAATGGCACAGAAATACAATCTTGGACCTGTGGGTAGAAACAGCCTGAAATGAGGAGAAAGGGGAGGGACGTGTCATTGAGTCCAGGGAAGAGAGGGCAGTGACACTTTTGCCAGAGCAGATGATCAGATGTAGCAGCTGGATATGGAAGGGTGTGAGGCCTGTGGCATTATCAGTGGAATGGAAGAATGTAAAGAGTCACTCGGAAAGGTCTCATGAAACACTGTTGCTCAGACGTGGACATCTGAGAAACCTGGGGACCACAAGCAATGGGCTAGGCCCTCCAAAGAGGTGGTATGACAACAGAGGACACAGAAGAGGCTCAGTTGTGGGAAGACATGACAAGGAAAGTCCTCAGCGTGGGTCTTAGAAGTTGTATTAGTTATTCTAGTCAGAGCCAACCAAAAGAATGAATATTCCTGTGGCATGTGTTATTTCTGAGAAGAGAGAAAACATAGAAAAGAGAAGGGACTTGAAGACTAAAGTCGTGTAAGCGACATGATCTTGTAGATCTAATTGAAGCATCTGTGATTAGAACCACAGTAAAGAGGGAACCTACAATCTCAGGAGCAAATGAACCTGGGGGTCTGAGGAGGCTGAGATGTCTCTCAGCTCTAAGCCAAGTGCGGGAATGCTTGGCTACACTCATGTAGAGCAGGGGTGGGGAACAACCAGCTCATGAAATCATTTGGTTTAGACTGGCCAAGCCCTCACCAAGGAGAAGTAGTTTTAGCTGTAACATCAGGGGTGAGATGATTAAGAGTTTTGCCAAATACAACAGGCTAATTTTTAAGGTGTAAGGCCAGCAAGTAAATATTCAAATGACTCCTGGCAGAAAAAGGGATTCCTATCCCTGTTACGGAGGGAAACAGTACTGGCTATCAGTCCATGGTTCTCAGATGGTGCGGTGCACTGATTACAGAGGTAGGAAGATTTCAAGCCCCAATGTGTGATGCAGGCCCAAGTCCATGGCCTGGCAGTGGCCATGTTCAATAAATACCAAAAAGAGTAAAGTTCAGAGTGAGTATACTTTGACTTCCCTGGTATGTATACACATGCCTTAGGGGTTGAAACATACCCACTGATATTTGAAATTATCTGGTCTTTCCTAAGAGAATATGATTTTTCATAAGAGAAGAGTTCTAACTTAAAAGTTAAATACATATAAAAGGACAATCCAGAAAATATTATAGAACTGGTAAATTTATATGAGACCTCAATAGAATACAGTCTCTGACTTAAATCAACAAGATTTTATTAGGTACCTACTATGTGCCAAATACTAAGTGCTGGGCATACACAGCTAAATGTCCTTTGACAGTAATCTCTAAGCCTTCTGAAATCAAAGGAAAAGCTACTGATACTCAAGAATGAAATCAGACTGATCTCAAGAGAATGTGTTTGCAGATTTCTTCACTTAAAGCAGAAAAAAAATGAGATCATAATTTAGTTATTTGAGATGATCAGTTTCTGATCAACCCCAGAAGTTTCAAATGGCACCTTTTTTATGAATGGGACATGCTGGTTCTGTGTACCTCAATTTCTAGGCCATAGAAGTGTCATGTAACAGAGTCACTGGGCTGATGCGTGACAGGCCCTGACCAGGGCTGTGGAAAGTAGAGCTGCAGGTGCCCTGCCAGGTGACTGCTTCTGCTGTTTGATGCTGTGCCACTCTCCAATGCAACACCAGTTCCCGATCAGTGCTCAGGACACAGTGACCGAGATGGCTACTGGAGAAGGACGAAAGAAGCAACTCTGACTGCTAACTCAGACATGTGGGTTGGGTAGTCAAGAAGTCCACCTAGAAGGCAGGAAGGGGGGTGGTCCTCAGAGTGGATTCCAGATGTGGTCCAGCTTGTAGGGGGACCACGGGACTTCATGTGGCCTGTCTCTCTGGCAAACATATAATGAGCATTAACAGCCCTGTCTTACACTGGAGAGAAACCTAAAGATAGAAAATATCCTTCCTCATTTTACAACAAACCGTGCTCTTGTCAGTAAACATCTCAAGGTTAAGATCAACAGAGAAATCCTTCAGAAATTTACTCAATGCATATGTAGGGACTGACATTTGGACCACAATAGAGTCCTAAGGGGGGGTGGGCGGAGCATGTATGGTGTTTTAATTCCAACAAGATGGCTACAGCTATTTCATCTTGCTAATTCCCTGTAACCATATTTAAGCACCTACCATGTAAGTACCTACTGGACCAAACTCAAGAGAGTCTCTACAGACACTGGTGGGCACACTTTATTCTGCTCCAGTTGCTCAACACAGAACAGTGTGCACCTGAGGTCTAGGCAGCAGCATTAACTAATAGCCTGCCACAGCTCAAACCCTCCTGTGTTCCTACTCCACAGAAGAGCAGTGCAGTGTGGCCAACTCACGTCAGTGATTGAGATACAGTGGGTATGTGACAAGCCCAGGTTCCAGAAAGCTGTGGGTGCAGGGAAGGATGCCTGGGGTGGAGTCAGGTGTGGCAGGTGGAGTGGAGGCATACAGGTGCTGTTCCTGATGTGGATCAGGGCTGGCAGGATGGTCAGCTGAAGGACCCACCTGCTTCCCATCTGTAAGGCAGAAGCCACGTTCCTAGCATGGCCTTCTTACTGATATGACTGGATCTGGGGTTGACAGAGACCTTTCTGGCAAAAGGGTGAAGAGTAGCTTGTGGTGGCCCGGGGCACTGTGGTGGCAATTACGCAGCAAGAGCAGACGTCCCTGGGATGCAGTGGCTGCAGACCACAGGTGACGGATTATCAAGCAGCACTAAGTAGTTAGAGAAGACAAGACTTGGTGATTAAAGAGATATGGGGAAAAAGTAGTTGTCAAGGGTGACTTCCAGACCTGAAAGCAGGACAGCAGGTTAAGGGTAACAGGAATTCATTAACAACTGGATTGTTTGGCTAGCGTGGTTTAAATGATAAAGAGGATTTTGATATCTGTAATATCCTACATCCTTAAGTTCCTTCTGAATAATATACCATCATTATAATTTAAGAATTGCTGCTGAAAACAGTTATGGGCTCTGGATCTTGAGACGAGCCTTTCCTGTAAGGGAATCTCATCTTTCCAGGTCATTTACTATTTTTTAAGTTGTAAGTTTAGGGATAAAGAAACAGCCCTAAAGAGCACTTGCCTAGCAAGTGCAAGGCCCTGAGTTCAACTCCCCAGCATTACATATGTCAAGCATGGTTGCACATGCCTATGATCCCAGCGCTTGGGAGGCTGCCGCAGGAGGATTGCTGATAGTGAGTTGAGGATCAGCCTGGACTACAGAGTAAGACCCTGTCTCAAGATAAGTAAGTAAGCAAACAAACTGTAACTTTATGAAGTGGCAACGGTGGAATCCAGTTTTTATTTTCTTGCCTGATGATCTTTACAATAATAAAATCTCCACCACAAATGTGCTATAGTAGGATTCTTTTTCCCAAAGTATAGAAATTAGAGCACAGTATAAATGATATTGGGGATTTTAACTGATAATTCCCATCTTTCTCTAGTTTCCTTCTCTAGTATGCACAGAAGGAATATCTGAGCTAAAGTTAACAGACGAGAGGAGCCAAGGATGTGGAGGAGCAATGTATTTCTTTTCTATTAATACTTTCATAACCAGGCAGCAGGCCAGAACAAACACAAAAGACTAGGATTTTGCAAATCCCTACAACAAAGGTTCAACTAGCATGCTGCTGGATTTCATCACCATTACTGAGTCAGTACTGAGAACTCCAGCTTCAGTTTACTGCCACAGTCACTGTCATCACACCAAACTGCTGACCCCTGTAGAGGTGTGAGCTCACTGTTTCTCAGAAGCAGTGGTAAACAGAAAACTGTGAAGGGATTATGGAACCTCAGGACTGTACCCTACTCAAGCTGTGGAGCCTTACAGACATCCTAGCTTTGCCTGTGCAGTAGCTAACCATCTCCCTTATACAGCTGTGGATGCCGAAATCTTTAGCGGTAATCAGCACATGGATCTTCTTTGTTTTATTCTGTATGAAGGAAACAAAATGGGCTGAAATGTGCACAAGGCTACCTGCCACAGGCCAGTTACAGTTTCATACTGAAACCCCTGAAAACAGAGAAGGAGAAATAAAGACTGGCAAAGGGATGAAAGAGAAAGGAAGAAAAGAGCTGTTTCCTGGAGGTTGGTGTGAGGACAGAAGGAGACCTGCCGGGGTGGCTAGGAAGAAAGGCACCCTCCAGCATGCCTGCAGACTGTGAATTCCTACATGTCATTTGGGTCTAGCATCCTAAGAACAAGCACACAGCTCCCCCTTAGTGAAAACTGGTCTAGTCAGAGTGGCTGACAAAGGAGCTGTATCGTGCATGTTTAACATATATTCAGCTACAGCAAGTGGTTAAAAAAAAAAGGAAGAAAGAGCAAGTGCCAGAGAGAGACTGCATACGAGCTTTAGACACCTCAGCGTGTGGACAATTCTGACTGTATTCCACCAAGGAGCATGTGAGGTCAGACAGTGGATCCCAGAGTCCGTGTGTCTGGGCAGGAAGGGACACCTCTCTGGATCAATGTGATTCTTGTGTCTAGAGAAACATATGGCTTGTTCAAGCTGGCCCGTACATGCCAGCCGGCCACTTCGTCTGGTATTTGGCTGTGGAAATCATGAGCCAATCCAAAGCTGGGAGATGAGCAGCTGTGCTGGCCATCTGGAGACAGCTTCAAACATGGTGCCTTTCCTGGTTCTCAGTGAGCACACACTCTGCTCAGATCCTCTGCTCAACCCTGAACTCCAATGACGGAAGCTTCTTTGCTTCCTCACTTTGCCCCTGGACCCTCTGTTCCTCTCCATGCCCTAACCATTCCCTTCTGCCAACCCTATCCTGCACTCCTCCCCATGCTCACCAGTCATTCTGATTCCCCAAAATTTCTCTGATCACATTCGCCTACCATGTTTTGCTTTTGGCCAGGCCATTTCTTTGGTGACATTTCATTTACATGTGATAAGCTAGATAAATCTTCACATGAAATTTCACAATACTTATTTAAATTAGATTATTAACATCACCTGTCAAGCTATAATCAAGTATCCTGAGTATCCTAAGAGTGATGCTTAGTAACAGGCATAGCCTGTGGTTAAGAGCCCAGGGTTAGAATC
>PVKB01001086.1:492686-496760 GCA_004027205.1 Ctenodactylus gundi | reverse complement strand
AAAAAAAAAAAAAAAAAAAAAAAAAAAAAAAAAAAAAAAAAAAAAAAAAAAAAAAAAAAAAAAAAAAAAAAAAAAAAAAAAAAAAAAAAAAAAAAAAAAAAAAAAAAAAAAAAAAAAAAAAAAAAAAAAAAAAAAAAAAAAACAAAACAGAAATAAAAGAAAGGGCCCTCAGTCCCAGCACCTCAAAAAAATTACCAAAAAGAAAGGGCCTCCAATGAGTTAGATCAGGTTCTGTTCATGTTTGGAGTGCCTGGGGCTGACAAAGTCAAAGATGAACAATCTCCATAACCGGAAAACACAGGTGCCAGGAAGGCTGCCAATTTTAGGAGAAAGGGGGCCATTCAGGCAGACAGGTGGGTGTAGCCTGTCCTTCTCAGCCTACACACCACCCACCCACAACAGGCAGGCCCTACCCCACACTCACATCTTTGGCTGACATCAGAAACCATTCCTTTGCTGTTTCTGCGTTCGTGATGGTCTCCTGGGTGGTAAAGGTCTGCAACCAAGGAATGCGGCAATCAGCCACCAGCTCAGGGTCGGCAGTGGTGCAGGCCAGGCCTCACACGATTGACTGCACACTTGTTATAAGGAGCAGTCTCTGCAAGTCAGTGGAACTCCACCTACCCACCAACCCCTATGTTCAGTTACCATAGCTTGTCTGCACAGGGGCCTGATTGTGGCAGCAGCATCCTTGGGCACTTTACAGCCCAAGGGAGGTTCTAGGAAATGCTACAGCTTCCCAATCCTACAGGTCCAAGCTCAGCTTATGTCCTGGGAGGGGGCTGGGCCCGCCTAGGGCTGCACCACCAAGCCCAGCTAACCCTTACATGGTGCAGGAGAATCGAACACAGGGTCTTGCACATCTAGGCAAGTGCTGTAACCACTGAGCTGTGCCCCAGCCTCTAAAAGCTAAATCTGTAGGAAAGCACAGTTCCAGTCTGGGCAGAAGTCCCACAAAATAAGGATGTGTGGCCCTTATTTTAAATTGACTGATTGTGTAGTCAGGTAAGGGAAGAGTCTACAAGCACCTATGCTGACATGGTGTACAAAGCACGGTTCATCAGATCCAATGCAGAAGCACCAGTGGGGGAGACCCAGCCCTTCCCCGCAAGGCCCACAAGGCTGGTACCTTGGAGGCGATGATGAACAAGGAAGACTCAGGGTTCAGCTTGGCCAGGGTTTTGGCAATGTGGGTCCCATCAATGTTGGAGACGAACCAGACCCGGGGTCCTCCTGAGGAATACGGCTTAAGAGCCTCAGTCACCATGAGAGGGCCCTGTGGGGAGATGCAGGGTCAGAGAGCGAGAGTCCAGATGACATCACTAGAGATCCAAGCTCCACCCCTGATCCCGTCCCCAGTGGCCGTCTCCTCACCAGGTCAGAGCCTCCGATGCCGATGTTGATGACATCTGTGATGGATTTGCCAGTGTACCCTTTCCATTCACCGCTTCGGACACGCTGGGACAGAGCAGGAAGATGCAGTCAGCCCACACCCCACACATACGCTCAAAACCAACATTACTGGGGCTGGAGGAATAGCACAGCAGTTAGTGTTTGCTTAGCAAACACAAGGCCCTGAGTTTGACTCCCCAGCACCACCTAAACTGGGCATAGTGGTGCACACTTGTAATTCGGGAGGCTGAGACAGGAAGATTGCTATGTGTTCAAGGCCAGACTGACTACACAGTGAGTTCAGGACCAGCCTGATCTGCAGAGTGAGACCCTTTCTCCAAAAAATAAAAAATAAAAATAAAAAATAAAAAAAGGCAAAATAAGGGTGAATTCTCAGCACAAACTAGCGTCACTGACCAAGAGGTGAAATACCAACTAATGTGTCAGGTCTTCACCAGGTGCAGGAGCATCAGTAAAGCAGCCAACTTCCAAGTAGATCAGACCTCCAATTGATTTTTTTTTTTTTTTGAGGCAGGGTCTCACTCTATAGTCCAGGCTGCTCATGCACTCCCTATGATGTAACCCAAGGTGGCCTAGAACTTACGCCAATCCTCCTGTCTCAGCCTCCTCAGTGCAGGGGTAACAGGTGTGTGCCATCATGACGAGCTAGTGAGGTGCGGAGGGATCTAACCTGAGGCCTCCGACTTCCCAGGTGATTACCTTCATCACTGAGCGACGCCCCCAGGGTCTTAGTTCTTGATATTCACACCTCTTACAGTCCCCATGTGCTAGGAGGGGCTGCCCTGGCTGCGTATCATTGCAGAGATGATGGTGCATTTAAGAAAGTAAGCCAGGGGCTAGAAGAACGGCTCAGCGGTTAAAGCGCTTGCCTAGCAGGCTGAAGGCCCTGAGTTTGATTGCCCAGCACCACATAAGTTGGGCATGGTGGCACAAGACTGCCAGCACTGCAGAGGCTGAGGCAGGAAGATTGCCTTGTGTTCAAGGCCAGACTTGGTTACATAGTAAGTTCAGACCCAGCCTGGACTACAGAGTGAGACCCTGTCTTAAAAAATAAATAAAAATAGGGTCAAAGAAGTGGCTCAGCAATTAAAGTGCTTGTCCAGCAAGCACTAAGTGTTAAGTAGCTGACTTAGATTCCCCAGCACCACATAAGCCAGGTGTGGTGGCACACACCTGTAACATGTAATCCCAGCACTTGGGAGGCTGAGACAGGTGTACTGCCTTGAGTCCAAAGCTAATCGGGGCTCCCTAGTGAGTTCAGGACCAGCCTGGGCTACAGAGTGAGACTCTGTCTGAAAAATATAAATAAATAAATAGGTACAGATAAAATACAAAAAAATGCAGATATGGGTTACAGATGTAGGATGTGGTCATAATAAAAATCAAAAAATGCTTGCAACAGCCTAAAAAAGTTGGAAGAGACTGTGAACAGAAGGCTGACAGACTCCAAGGAGGTTGCTGATGGAGGTTTAAAGCAAGGCAGAGCTGAACATGGCAGCGCACTCCTGTCCTCCCGGCACCCTGGAGGCTGATGCAGGAGGATCACCAGCTCAAGCCCAACCTGGACAACTCTGCAGACTCTCCCCCTCAAAGAAAGAAAGAACTGGGATGCAGCTCCATGCAAGGGCCTTAGGTCAAATGCTCAGTACTGGGGGAAAATAAAAAAAGAGGGAGAAAGCCAGCAATCGGAAATTGCCAGCCTCTTCAGAGATGACCGATGCTACTGCTGAGGCAGCTTCCTGGCAAAGATCAAATGCACACACTTGTCCCTCAATTAGAGTATGAAGACAGAATCTCAGGAGGAATCACAGCAGTTATATAAAGGCAGCTTGGGACAGACACAGGGCTTCCAAGAGGCTTAAAGGTCTTGTCTCTGTGGACTCAGAAGCAAAGGAAGAAAAGAATTCAACTTTTTTTTTTGAGACAAGGTCTCACTCTGTAGCCCTGGTCGGCCTCAGACTTACTGCAATCCTCCTGCCTCAGCCTTGCAATTGCTAGGATTAGTGGCATGTGCCACTGTGCTCAGCTAATCTTTATGTGGTGCTGGGGAATGGACCCTAGGGTCATGAGCATGCTAGGTGGCCAAGGGCTTTAACTGCTATGTCCCCCAGCCCATCAGCCTGAAGAAATCTGTGGATATGGCTTTTGCCTGATGGAATGAAGCTTCCCTCAGTAAGCTTCACAGGAGATCCACAACGTTCTTAAAATAAATGAATTGTCAGAAACATCACTCACTTGAGCTGAATGGGACCAAAACAGTAAAAGAAGAAAATGAGGGCTTTAGAGAAACATTTCTACAGATAGGAGGGCGAGCAAGAAACAAGACCCACCCTCCCACCCACCCACCTACCTTTCCCCTAAGAAAAGTGAGTACTCGGAGCACTCTGGGAGGCTGAGGCAGTAGGATTCCAAGTCTGAGCCCAGCCTGAGGAACTCAGCAACTTAATAAGAACCTGTCTCAATATGAAAAATAAAAATGGGGTTGTGTGTATAGTGGTTAAAGCACTTGCATAGCAAGCCCGTGGCCCTGAGTTTGACTTCCCAGTACTACATAAACTGGGCACGGTGGTACAAACCTATAATCCCAGCACTTGGGAGGCTGAGGCAAAAGGACTGCTGTGAGTTCAAGGTCAGTGTGGGCTACATAGTGAGCTCAAGACC
>PVKB01001086.1:370186-487686 GCA_004027205.1 Ctenodactylus gundi | reverse complement strand
TTAACCACTGTGCTATTCCTCCAGCCCCAGCTCTCACATATTTCTACATGGAGATAAGCTGTAAAAGAGAAGATAGAGGAGCTGGAGGAATGGTTCAGCGGTCGAAGTGCTTGCAGGCACTAAGCACCTGAGTTCGATTCCCCAGTATCACATAAACTGGGTGTGGTAGCACACGTCTATAATCCCCACTCTTGGGAAACTGAGGCAGGAACACTGCTATGAGTCCAATGCGAGCTTGGGCTACACAGTGAGCTCAGAACCAACCTGGACTACAGAGCAAGAGCCTGTCTCAAAGAAGGAGGCCGAGGCAGGAGTATCGCTCTGAGCTCGAGGCTAGCCTGGACTACACAGTGCATTCAGAACCAACCTGGATTACACAGCAAGACCTTGTCTCAAAAAATAGAGGCCGCCTCTGAAGAGTTGCCTGGGAGTAAGTTCAAGGGATTTTTACAGTTTTCTTTTCTGACTCTGGATTAGTCAATAAAAGCATACTACAGAGGTTGGACAGATCAAGTTTCTATCTTTTACTGTCCCACCTTTCAAGGGCCTCACTTTATATTTCAAGCCTCTGTCGCTGGTCACCATGTCTCCATGTACCCATAGGTGTCAGTAATTAAGACAGGGGCTTCCCCTACTGCTGTCATTGGTGAGTTCTCCCTGAGCAAGACCAGAAGAAATCTGGGCCTCAGTGGGGACCCGAGGGTCAGCGGTCACAAAGGCTGCCCCTACCTTATATTGCAGAGAGGATCTCAGTCTTAACCTCAAAGGGAAAAAGTAGAGCTGCTAATAAGGGCTTCTAGAGTCCCAGCACACACTTGTGTGGGGCCAAGAAGTCCAGCCCCACAGCTGCTTACCTGGCAGAAAGATTTCATCTTCTCCAGAACCCTGTTGACCTCTGGCATTACGTCTTTGCCGCCCACCAGCATGGGTGTGTTTGACCGGTTCCGCAGGGCCACATGCAGCACTGCTCGATCCTGGGGACAATGGTCAGAGTGTGAAGAAACCCACCCCAACACACACCGTAGGAGCCATGATCCCAGCTGCACACAGTGCTGTGCGGTCCAGGAGTCAACTCGACCCCACCCCCAGGACAGTAGGCTCTAAAGTGTCATATCAATATCACAGTCACGTACCAAGAACCCACTATTTGCACATGGGAGTAGGAGCTACCCCAGGACTCTGGAGAAGGCCAAGTATGTGCCACGCTGTGGTGCGCTGAGAGAAACGAGTACAGCAGGACCTGAACATGCTCAGGACAGGCCTCAAGGGCCGCCGGCACTCAAGAAGCAAACAGCCAGAGGATAGAGGAACAGAATGCATGGGGCATAGGTCTGTAATCCCAGTACAGAGGAGGGGGGCACCTGAGGGAGGAAGACTGCAAATTTGGGCCCAACCCACGGAACTTAGTGACTTAGCAAGACCCGATTTCAAAATCAAAACCAAAAACATCGGCTGAGTATGTAGCTCCGAGTTGACTCCATCCCCCCACCACAAGAAAAACAGTGATCAACGGCAGAGTGGTGACAACACAGGTCAAACACTAGAAACTGTCAGTGGGTGACTGCTCAGTAAGCCTGAGTTAACCTCCTCCTGCGGACGAGAGGACACAGTGTGTGGAGACACCTTACGCAGTGTCAGCCATCTGGCCGTACAGCGAGGTAGCGAACGCAAGCTCTCCCGACCAGTCTGGTCACTACCACATGTCCCAAACCAAATCAGACCCCCAAGTCTGTGACAGGTGCCAGGCACCTGGCTTGTCACAGAATGAAGTGGCCCAAGAAAGTTGATGCTTGCAAAGGAGTCTTTTTTTTTTTTTTGGAGACCCTTTTTTTGGAGATAGGGTCTAGCTCTGTACTCCAGGTTGGTCCTGAACTCATCATGGAGCCCAGGCTAGCCTCGAATTCATAGCAATCCTTCTGCCTCAGCCACTCAAGTGCTGGGAATCAAACCCAGGGCCTTGAGCTTGCTAGGCAAGTGCTCTAACAACTGTACTATTCCCCCAGCTCCAGAGTCTTTTTATTAATTTTTTTTTCTTTTTTTGAAACAGGGTCTCACTCTGTAGTCCAGGCTAGTTCTGAACTCACTATGTAGCCCAGGCTGGCCTCATATTCATGGTAATCCTCCTACCGCAGCCTCCTGAGTCTGTTAAATTTTTAATAAATTATTCTTTTTATGAGCATGTATTTGCAATACATAATAACCACAATCAGCTTGAGAAACTGGTGTATTTACATATCCTGTCTTGATCATTCTTGCTTCCCTTCCCCCTGTCCACTCCCTCATCCCTCGCACATCGCCTTTCTCACTCCACGAAGCCTATTTTCCCACTTTCATCCACCTCGCTTTCCTTTTAGCAGAGCTGTTTTTAAGGAAAGCAAATTCAAGGCCTCCCAGGAGGCAGAGCAGAGCTATCTCAGGATGCCAGTGCAGGGAAAGGCACTCTCCACGCCCCCCCAACCCATGTTCCACAGGCAGCCCTCCCTGACCTCAGACACCCTCACACTGGCCCAGCCGTGCTGCACGGGCTGGGTTTGAGTATTAGCTCTGCCTCTGACAGCTACAACATCTTGGACATTGGCTTGACTTTCACACCTCTGACTGCTCCAATGTGACAGGAAAACGATAAAATCACGAGGACAGAGACTGAGTGCTCAGTGCTTATTACGCTTCCCGGCTTCCATAGCAGCAAGAAGGTGGCCCCAAACCCAGCCTTCCCGCTGCTTCCGGCGGACACCTACCACTACAGAAGGTAAGTTGTGATGGGAGACTCTTCCTGCCGCTGGTATAACTCAGAGCAAGGAATAATCAAGCAGTAAGTTCTCTAAGAAAATGTTTGAGCCAGCCTTGTGGAATTCTTTCCTTTTGGGCTTGGGACGTGCTCCTCTCTGAGCCAAGGTGGGAGCCACTCCAAAGAGCTCGCCTACCCAGGGAGCACTGGTCTTGGGGGCGGCAAAGCCCTGCACCCAGCCCCCGAGCAAACAGGCTCTCAAGCCTCACGTTAAGCAAAAGCATTGCCTAAGAGGCATGAAGAAACAGGGCGATGCCAACAGACAGACAAGCCTCAGAGGGAAGGAAGGGGCACCGGTTATATGCCCACTGTGCCCGCTCACCTCGGTGTAGTTGATCCTGTCACCACTGAACATGCGCTCCCGGGCAGCCTCCACGCCCCTGGACTTGGCCTAGGAAGAGAATGCAATGAGGCCTGGACCCACCTACACTCCCGACAAGCCCCAGGCCCCAAGCACAAGGTGGGGTGCTGCCCAGTAAAGCTACAGCCTGACCCCTCCCACTGACTGGACACCAGCCCTGGGGTCGCTTGGGACCTCTCAGCACCTGATGGGGCTTTGAACAAGGCATTCCTTGTTCAAGGATCTGGAGGCTTTCAGGAGCCCAGCTTGCCTGCCATTCGGGGGTCACAGGTCAAGGCTCCCCAGACAGAACATTACCAGTTCCACCAGCATCTGCATGACCTCCTCTGTCACCAGGTTCTTGGAGTAATCCAACAGAATATGCCCATGGTTGGTGTCGAGGGTCAAGCTGCAGAAAGACACAGAAGCTGCTGACGACACCCCAGTTCTCCCAGACCCCCTCCCGTGAGCCGAGCAGAGGCTGCAGTTGCTTCCAGAAGAAACATGCTCCCTGAGCCACACCCTGAAAGGGCTCCGGCTGCCTGGCATAGCGGTGGTGTCTGCCACCTGCCTGCCCAGCTGACCTGCAGCAGCTGCACGCTGCAGGCTGTGCCACCAAAAAAGATTCAGACAGACCCTGGGCAAGGAGTCGTGGCCTGGCGAGACGGGGGGGGGGCGGGGGCAACAATCCTTGCTGGCCTGGCGACTGACACCCCCGCCCAGGCATTGGGGCTGCACCAGCCACCGGTGCCTTCAGCTCCAGAGCCACAGGCAGTCGTCCAGTCCCTCCCCTCCCTCCTCCCGACACCAGTGCTCAGCGCACGCGGGGATGCATCCCCACCCAAGATTTCCTCTCCTATTTCTTCCCATTTCCTACTCGTTCCCGATCTCTGCCCTTAGCCGTTTCGCCAAGCATCACGTCCCGCCAGCCCCACTCTTAACGCCGCGACTCCCCCCAGATCTCCCCAGACTGTGCCCCGCCGGCGGTCCTAAGCCCACAGTGGGCGGCAGCAGGTCGAGGGGGCAGCTCGGGAGCCTGCTGCGTCAGCGCGGGCCCCTCCGCGCACCGGCGTCGCAACGCCCTCTCCAAGGCTGGGGAGGGGCCGGGAGGTCCCCGAGGAGGGCCAGGCGCGGGAGGGCCCGCGACCCTCACGACTAGGCAGCCCGGCCGGCCCGCCGGGGGGCGCACGGGGCCCGGGACCCCGCTCCAAGGAGGCGTCAAGGACAAACCGCGGCGCGGCCTAGGCGCCGCTCGGCAGCCTGGGGTCTCCCAGGACCCCGCCGGGCCCGCGACGCACCTGAAGTGGTTGAAGCGCTCCTTGTCGGCTTCGAACAGGCGGCGGAGGTTGAGGTCAGAGCCGTGGTCGCGGTGCCACTGCTGCAGCTTCTGGAACTGGGGGTTCCGGGTGAGGGCGGCCATGGCGAGACCCGAGCGTGCACCGACTGCGACGTGCGCAAGGAGGAAGAGCCGGGCGGGGCGAGCGGCGCGGAGGAGCCGGGCTTCGGCGCGCGGCGGTCTTTATGGCGCAGGCGCCCGGCCCCGCCCCGGCCCCGCCCACGCCCGGCCCCGCCCACGCCCGGCCGCTACGTCCGCTAGGCGACCTTGCAAGTCTGGACTGCTCCGAGGCTTTGGACGGACCGCTTTATTGCAGGGTGGGTATTTTGCACACTTGGCCGATCCCTGCCTGGAAGCGCCTGGCAGCGGAGGCCGAGTACCCGGCGCCCCAGCTGCCTTCTCTCATTCACTCGTCAACACTCTATCCGTATAGGCATTCCGGGTGTTGCTGGCACCGAGTGTCAAATTAAATAGAGTATATAGTACGTCAGACACTGTTAAGTTCAACTGAGAAAACTCGATCTGCGCAGGTTGCTGGAAAGAAGGGCTGCAGCCTCATTGACCCATTTATTTTTTAGGGGTTGCGACTTTTAAAAGATGGGGGGGAAAAAGGACACCTTGCCATTGAGGTGACATTTGGGCAAAAGGCTAAAAATGAGGGCGGGAGCTTTCTGGCTGCCTCAGAGGAAAGTGATCAGGCAAAGGAAGTACCAGCCGCAAAGCTCCCGAGACAAGGGCAGGAGAGTGACAGAGACGAGGCCAGAGAGGGAAGAGGAGGCGGTCAGCTCACACAGGAATCTATGCGTCACTGTAGGAACTGGGTATGGTGGTGCACATCTGTGATCCCAGGGCCCTGGAAGAGTGAGCCAGAAGACTGCGAGTTCGAGGCCAGCCTGGGCAACTTAGCAATACACTGTCAAAACAAAAACAGAGACCCTGTCTCAAAAATAAAATAAAACAATAGAACGGTGGTTGCAGCTCAGTGTCAAGGTCTTCGATTCAGTCCCCAATAATACAGTTAATCAATCAATTGGTTTTTGTTCTGAGACAGATGGGAATGAAAGATTCTAAGAAGGAAAAAGAATCATCTGGCAAGTTTTTTCAATCAGACTGATGACAGCAAGAATAGGATACAGGTGAGAGGCTAGTGCAGGGTCTGGAGGAATGGCTCAGTGGTTAAAGCGCTTGCCTTGTAAGGACCTGAGTTTGATTCCCCGGTACCACATAAGCTGGGTGTGGTAATCCATGCCTGTAATCCCAGTGCTCAGGAGGCTGAGACTAAAGGACTGCTGTGAGTCCAAGGCCAGCCTGGGCTCCACAGTGAGTTTAGGACCAGCCTGGTCTACAGAGTCAGACACTGTCTCTAAATAAATAAATAATAAAAATAAAAGTGAACTGGGAATGTAGCTCAGTATGAAGGCTCTGGCCCCAGTATCATACGAAAATAATAAATAATAGAAAGATGGTGTGTAGACATGGTGCTCTTGATGAGGGAAGACTTCCAAATGTTAGCTGGGTGTGGTGGCACACCCCTATAATCCTAGCACCCTGGGGACTGCAGGTGTAGCTCAGTGATGAGAGCGCTTGCCTAGACCCTAGGTTCAATCTCTCAGTGCCACATACAAGCTGGGCATGGTGGTGCATGTCCATAATCCTCCTGGGGCTAAAGCAGGAAGACTGCTGTGAGTTTGAGGCCATCCTGGACTACAGAGTGAGAATCTTTCTCAAAAAATGAAGGGATGTAGCTAAAGGCGGATACTGATGAGAGAGAGAGTGAATACAGTCAGAGAGGAGAGAGAAGAGATTCAAGAACTGACACTCGTAAATCAAGCTAACCTATAAACTGGCTGTCCAGAAAGGTCAGCCAACCAAAGAGTATGCCAGTCCCACTGCAGTTTGAGGCTAGGTCTTCCTGGAGCCACTCCACAACTCCGTGAGTTTCTCCACACATGGCTTTTCTCTCCTTGGTCAGAACAATTTATGGCCCTAAAGTTGAGAGAGGAAAATAAAGAGGGACAGAAAACTGCAGAAATAAGTCATCACACGACTTTCTGGGCATAACTCTGTCCACGTGGCCTTTTTTTTTTTTTTTTTTTGAGACAGGGTCTCACCCTAAAGTCCAGGCTGGTCCTGAAGTCCCTATGTAGCCCAAGTTGGCCTCAAACGGCAATCCTCCTGCCTCAGCCTCCCAAGTGCTGGGATTTTAAGTGGTTGCCACCATGTCCAGATAATTTTTATTATTATTTTATTTTGACACAGGGTATTGCTCTATAGTCCAGGCTGGTTCTGAGCAATCCTCCTGGCTCAGCCTCCCAAATGCTGGCTACCATGCCCAGCTAGTACGTGGTACTAGGGAATCAAACTCAGGTCCTTGAGCTTTCTAGGCAAGCGCTCCAACTGCTGTGCTATTCCTCCATTCCCCTCCCCCCTTTTTTGAGATAAGGTCTTGCTCTGTAGTCTAGGCTTGAGCTCACAATGTAGCCCAGGTTGGCCTCAAAATCAGAGCAATCCCCCTGCCTCAGCCTCCTGAGTGCTTGGATTACAGGTGTGTGCCACCATCCCGGCACTCCTCACAGCTCTTCATAAGTCCCTCCGGAAGCTGTGCTATGGGTTTGGAGGACCATTGTGTGGTCAAGGGTATATGAGTAGGAGTAGCTGTGCTCCCCTACTAAAACCTCTGAACAAGTTCTCAAAAAGTAGAATGATACATCAGCATTGATTCATCAAAAGTGACTCATACTCAAGCTGCTAATATGGCAGCCATGTTTACTCTGTGCAAAGCTCTTTGCTAAATTTTCTCCCACATAACTCTTATGGCAAGGAATATCCAGTTGTCTTTTCCACATAAGAGAGGCTAAGAAACTTAAAAAGTTAGATGATTCTAGTTGTTTTTTTTTTTTTTTTTTTTAGGATTTTTCTTTCCAGTTTTGATACTGGGGGTTGAACCCAGGGCCTTGAGTGTGCCAGGCAAGCACTCTGCCCCTGGGCTACATCCTCAGCCTGATGGTTCTAGTTGTACAGGCCTATAATCCCAGCACTTTGAGACACTGAGGCAGAAATATCCCAAGTTTGAGCTTGGCCTGGGCAATTTAGCTATTTAGCAAAACTCTGTCTCAAAATTTAAAATAGGGCTAGAGGAACAGCATACTGGTTAAGGTGCTTGCCTAGCAAGCTCAAGGCTCTGAATTCGATTCCCCAGCACCACACAGGCTTGGCATGTTGGCGCACGCCTGTAATCGCAGCACTCAGGCTGAGCAGGCACACTGCAGTGAGTTTGAGGCCAGCCTAGGACACAGAGTTCAGGACTAGCCTGGACTAGAGTGAGACCCTGTCTCAAAGAGGTGGGTAGAAAGTTCTGTCCACTGACTACATCTGCCATGGTCCACTTGGCTTGGATAGGACATTAGGGAGACAGATCCCACCAGGAAAGAGGCAGTCCTCCGAAGGTGAGCAGTCTGAGTATGTAACATCTCTGATCCAATCTTGGAGAGGGCAGTGGAATATGTAAGTTAAAAACACTTCCACGTCATTGTTCATTGTAAAAAATGATAAACTACTGTTTTCCACTTCAGTTACCACAACTAACCCCACGCGGTGCCAGGGGCTGCAAATCTGATCCTGGGGGTTCTGGGGATCAGAGGTCCTTGGAGTCCTGCTCCGAGATCAGGGTATAAGGAGAATAATAAAAACAAACAAACAAACAAACAGAAACCTTTGCAGTTCAGAAAGCCCAAGAAGCAGGGCCCAGTGGTGCGGGCCTGTGATCCCATCCAGCACTCCAGGAAAATCTGAGCGAAATCAAAAGTGTGCACGCACACACACACGCACACGCGCGCACACAAATGCACGCTCCTGCACGACATGATGTAGTTCAACATGAAGTCTGGGGGCTTAACCCCCAGCACCCGCCTCCAAATTCTCCTTCAGTTTCAGCCACCCTCAAGTGCCTTCTGCAGATCTGGCCCCTGAAAGGAGAATCTATCCAAGAGAGTACCTAAAAGCAGAGGAAAACATAAGATGTCCAGGACATTCACAACCCTAATATGATTCTAGAAAAGCAGGTTACTACCACTGAATTTTATGAAACATACTTTTTAATAGATATAGTACTGAGGATTGAGGCCAGGGCCTTTCTTTACATGAAGCTTAATCTGCAACCTATTTTTTCACTTTGATTTTGAGATAGGGCCTCATTCAGTCCATAAATCACCCACAGTGGGCTAGAATTTACGATCCTCCCGCCTCAGCCTTCCAGAGTGCTGAGATTACGGGTGGATATTACCTTGCTCAGTTTCCCTTTTTCTTTTTCACATGAGAAGGGTAATGGCCTGACGCCATCATAAGGTCTGAAGGAGGTCACGGCAGCATCTACTTTGCAACCGCAGCCCTCCCGGAGGTAGAGGAAAGAGGCCAGAAAGGCTGCGGTCCGGGCAGTTTAGCAATTTGGCGAGACCTTCTCTCGAAATAAGAACACACAAAAACAACTAGCACTTGTGACACGTGAGTAAAGGGAGACGTGGGCCTTTAACTTAGGTCTTCACCACGGCCCCAGGACGATCAGGTCTAGGGAGCCCGGTTGAAGGTTTCCGGAGGGCTGGGCGCTCTGCATGGCACTCATCATCCCCTCCAGCCCCGCACCTGGAATCGAACCCAGGGCCTTGGCACTGCGCTACATGCCCACCACTATTACACACACACACACACACACACATTTTTTACTAAGTCGCTAAATTGTCCAGACGAGGCTCGACCATGTGCTTCTCGCGTCTCAGCCTCTCCAATGCTAACACGCCTCGATGCCCACTCACACCTAAGGACGCCGAGCAGTGCTGCCAGCGCAGCCCACGGCGCTGAGTCACGGCGGGCGGCAGGAGGGGGCGGCGCCTCCGGCGGTGGGCGGGGCTGCGGCGCGGCGAGCCCTCTCCGGAAGCCAAGCCCTCACGTACCGTGGCAGAGACGCCCCAGCTCGCAGGTACTGGGGGAAGGAAGGGCGCGTCTGCGTGCGAGTTGACACGTCCGGGATGGGCGGGACGAGCGCCGTGCGCCTGTGCTCGCGCGAGCGGCGGGGGGTGGGGAGGGGTGCGCTGGAGCGGAACGCGGCGGCGGACGCCCGTGTGGGCACGTCGGAGATGGACGAGTGCGCGCAGGTGCGCATGCTCCTGCCGGTGCGGACTGCGCATGTGCGCGGGGCTCCCGCCGTACATGGAACCACCTGTTGGGGTTTACCAGCGTGTGGAAAGCTTAGGCCCTCTCAAGGCCTACTCAGTGCTCCCGATGTTAACCCAATCCCGGGTACAATTCTAGTACCTAGGTTTTCTTCTTTCTGGGACAGGGTTTAGTTCTTTAGACCCGGCTGGCCCTGAACTCACTAAGGAGCCCAGTCTGCCCTCGAACTCATAGCAGTCCTCCTGCCTCAGCCTCACGAATGTGGGGATTAGAGGCGTCGCCACCAAACGGTGCTGGGGAATTGAACCCACTTATGAGAGGGCTTTAACCACTGTGTCGTTCCTAGCCCCCTAATGACTATATATTGTTTTAACAAGTGTTAGAGGTGGGGGTCGTGGCTCAGCGGCCAGTGCTTGCGGCCCCAGGTTCCACCCCTTAGCAACAATTAAACCCGGTGTGGTAGTGCATGCCTGTAGTTCATAGCTCACTATGTAACCCAGGCTGGTCTTGAACTCACGATGGTCCTCCTGCCTCGGCCTTCTAGAGTGTTGGGATTACTTACAGGCGTTCCCCACCACACCCGGGGCTGGTTTTATGCGGTGCTGGGCAATTGAACCCAGCGATTTGTATGTTCTAGGCAAATGCTTTACCCCACCCTGGTGATTTCCTATGCTGTTCAGTAGAGCCTGGTGGCAAGGCGCAGATCCTTGGGGCCTGACCTGGAGGGGGGCTGTCTGCCAGGTCAGGTGGGCTCTTGCTCTTCCGCTTTCTGCCGCCAGGGTATGTGCAGCGTTTCTCTGGCTTGGCCTTCTACCATCTTTTACCCACTGGCAGCCACCCATGAATGGAGACGGGAAAACGTGAGCTAAACTAAACCCCTTCTCCCTTAAGTTGTGGGGACGCACCTCAGCGTGAAAGGCCTGGCGGGTTCAATTCCCAGCATGGCAAAAACAAAACAAAACAAAACAAAACAAAAAAACGAAAAAACCTTAGCATGCCAGCGTGAGCAACTGCGTGAATGGCTGATGGCAGCCTCACTAAGAGTAACAGAATGGAGCTAGCGGGAACTGTCTTTCCATTTCTGGCTTCCCGCAAGGTCCTGGCCCCTTGGAGATGGGCATCACACTCCAGCAACAATATTTCTCCGTCGGCTAGTCCTACATCCTCAGCGCAAGTCACACCCAGCCCCTTCACAGGCATAGGGAGGGGGCCCAGCCAGCCCATCCTTGTGGAATTATGAGGCCAGCTGTGGGTGTGCCTTTCAGGAGCCGGCCCTCGGGGGTCCAGGATCCTAGGTGGATGTGGCTGTCCACATGCTTTAGTTATGACGTTTCAGCAACGGAGGAGCTGACCACTGGGAGTTGTTCTTTTTCATTCGTTTACTTTTGCTAAAATGCAGGGCCTTACCACTGAGTTATATACCAAGCCCTTTTGGGGGATGGGCACACAGCTCAGTGGTTAAAATGTTTGTTTAGGGCTAGAAGAATAGCAGAGTGGTTAAAAAACTTGCCCTGGGTTTGATCCCTCAACACCCTATTAGCCGGATGTGGTGGCACACCAAGCGCTCAGGAGGCTGAGGCAGGAGGATTGCCTTGTGCTTGAGGCTAGCCTGGGCTACACAGTGAGTTCAGCACCAGCCTGGACTACAGAATAGACCGTCTCAAAACCAAATGAAAACCCAGCCTTTTTTGATTGTGAGATAAGGTCTAAGTTGCTGCAATTGCCCAGGCTGGACTTGACTCAGACTCCCAGAGTGATGGGACTGCAGGTGTGTGCCATCTGCACCACCCCTGGCCAGGAGGTGCGTATTTCTGTTTCCAGATTGGAAGACAGGTCATGAACAGTGGACCCAGAGCACATAGTGAGCCACACCCTCACAGCTCCTAGCCTGGCTAGGTAGGAAAGGAGCATCAGAAGCCTCAGAAATACCCGAGCTGCGGTGTTCTCCATTCCTCAGACGGACCAAGGCCTCCAGGAGCCCGGAAGAGCTCAGACACATCTGTTCTGCCTCTACTGCCACCCACCTGCCACATGGAGGGGCTATAGGAATCCTGTCACCAGCAGACAGACCTAGCACTTCTGTTCAGAGGGACAGTTTTTTTCCTGCTAGCCTTCTGTCTTATCCATCCATCGTTCAGCACTGGGGACTAAACTCAGAGACGCAGGGCACACTAAGTGTGCTCTGCCATGGAGCTCCCTTGCCAGGCCCACAGTGGCATTTTAGTGACTGTCCAGTGGACTCCTTAGCATGCTTCTGCCACATGGCTGGTAACTAGGCAGCTGTGGCCTGAGGTACGTTTGGAACTTGGTGTTTCTTCTCAACTTCTGGACACGTAAACTTGTAGGAGATACATACAAATTTACTTACTGCAACAGTCTTGCTGTGTAGTGCAGGCTGGTCTCAAACTCAAGGCAATTTTCATGCCTCAGCCTCAAGTGCTGGTATTAAAGGCATATATTACCACACCTGGCTAAACTTTATGTGGTGCTGGCAATGCTGGATATTTGAACGCAGGGCCTTGTGCATGCTAGGGAAGCACTTTAACCACTGAGCTGTGCCCCCAGCTCTCTAGGTCATACATCAATGTGCATACTACTAATCCACTGTCCTAGGTTCATGAAAAACACCACTCCCATGCAGTGCTGTTCGGAAGTGAAGCTGAGTTGAGTCCCTGTAACCCACCACCCCTGGTGGCTTTCATTCTATTGTGTCCCTTTGCTCAGTCTGAGGGCGCTGCCCAGTGAGGCAGGTCTAGTAAGGACTGGGGTCCCTTGGGGTGGTCCTTATCCTGGGTCTACTCCTTGGGAAGGCGGCTGAGCGGGTCACGGTACCCACACTGGGTGGGACACTGATGTGAGCAGACCCAGCGCAGAGCCTGTGTCCTTCCAGGAAACAGTTTCCTCTTCCTCTGCACTGGGTCTGCCTGCACAGAGGCCAGAGCCAGCTGTGGCAGGGAAGCCAGTGGGAGGGCTGTGGCTGGTTGTGGCTTCCTGCCCATCTGTTGCAGCTCCACCTAATACCCTGAGTGGTCTTCTCTCTTGAAAAAGAGGAAGGTCTCAGAATTAGACGACAGGATGACCTAAACCCAACTCATTTGCAAACTTTTTTTTTTTTTTTTTAAGACAGGGTCTCTAGCCCAGGCTGGTCCCGAACTCACTACATAGTCCAGGCTGGCCTTGGACTCAGGACAGTCCTCCTGCCTTAGCCTCCCCGAGTGCTGTGATTACAGGCATGCACTACCATGCCTAGCTTTATGTGGTGCTCAGGAATCAAATCCTAGAATTTGCACTCGCCAGCCAAGCACTTTAACCCGTGCCATTCCTCCAGCCCCATGCGCAGATGTTTAAAATTATGGGTCAGGCAGTGCTTCTGACATGGTGTCTGCTATAGTTTATCTCAAATAAAGATGCAGAGTGTTATTAAATGTATATTTTTAATAAAGCCAATAGTTATTTTACTTGTAGGAGCTTTAAAAGATACAAAATGTAGGTTCCAGTTTGGAAGCATTGTAACTATTCACACGAAGTCCTGCTGATGCCCGAGCAAGTCAGCCACACCCGGCCATGCGAAGGACACACACAGACGCACACGCACACTCTCACGCACACACATGAGCGCAGCACCTGGAATTACCAGTGTTCAGAGCGAGTGGCACTGGGAGCACAGCACCGACACGGACACCACACAGACAGCTTCACACAGCCGCACAGCTCATGGAGATGCAGTTAGAAAATGTCTTCCTAAATACAGAAACGCAGACTGGAAAGTGACCATTAGCCATGTCACCTGCAACGGGGCATTGAGGCCTGGCCTCTGCCCGGGGGAGTCTCTGGGGAGGCACTGTTAACAAAAGTATTTCGGTACAGTAGGACTTGAGTGTACAGGTTACTGTGGACACACTACTGAAGGAAATCGAAAACTATCTTACAAGTAAAAGAGCCACGAAGAAGTTGAACAGAGATTAGTGTGTACACTGGGACACTAACACAGACAGCAGCCACGCGGGTGGGTGCAGAGCACGTGCCCGGAAAACGCTATGTACAAGACAGTTCTCTGTAAACATGGCGAGGTGGATGTTTAGAACCCACGATGACAGGACCTCGAAGCACAGGCGGCTGTGGCACCCCACGCAGCGCACAGGACGACGCCCATGGCTGGGAACAGCCCGGCAGCACAGCAGGAAAACTCAGGGGGATAGCCTCAGACACCCTCGGGGTCCTCTGTGGTGTGTTTGTGTGTGTGTGCACACGCATGTGTATGTGGTGTGTGTACATATACATATTCTTTTTGGTATTTTTAAATATAAATTTACTTAGATCTGTAGAAAATGAAAACATAAATGTGTTATTACAATCTCTGCTGGAAAAGCTTATATGGAGTTAGAAAGAATAAACCATTTATTAGTAATTAACATATATTAAAATGGTTTAATGATTTAAGAAAATATAAAAAAAATATTAATACTGTCAAACTCTCATACCAGAAAATATCATGGATTTTTTTCAATTAGACTTTTTCAAAGATGAAATATGAAAATTTTAAATAAGTTTTATATAAAGAACTTTCTGCTACTGCAATTAATATACAGTGGGATATGTCTATTCTATATAGATATATTTATTATTTTTCAGTTTAAGCACCATTCAATTCTTCTGGATCCATACTGGCTGGAGAATATCCCTTAATCCACAGGATGCTATCTATTTAATGGCACATGTTAACTGAATATGAGGTGAATTTTTTTAAAAAGAAAACTCAATTCCTATCCTGTCTTAATTGGTTTGTCTTCTGAGCAGCTAACGAATTTACTGGAGTTCCAGATGCAGGTGCCTGCGTAGCCCTGTGGCCATGGCTCCCCACCTGGGACTGCGCGTGCCTCCGTCCATGAGGGAGGGCAGCAGCTGCAAGCTGTACTGTCCCAGCTGCTCAGGGCAGTCCCCATCAGGAGCAGGCCTCACTGTCAGCTGTACAATCCTGCTCCTGTATGTCTGGTCGAGGCTGGACCCACTGACGCCCCTGGGTGGCAGACGTTGCCCACCCACAGAATATCCATGCCATTGTTTCTGGTCGCCTTGCCTGTTTTGTATGTGTTTAAATATAGTGTTGAGAAAACCTCCAGCCAGTGTATCTGTTATCTTAAAATATTCAATGCATTTTAGGCAGGAGTTGTTTTAACTAAAAACCTACATGAAAAACAGCTATAAAACCAGTGATGGGTGTGGTCACCACTCGTGTTAAGGAAGGAGGAGGAGAGGGTTGCAGAATGGTCAGTTTTGCTCTCAGCCTTCCTGCCTGCTGCCTTCCCAACACACAACAGCATGGGCAACCTTAGAGCGGTTATCTCAAAGTGCAGCCCCTGGCCCCTGGCATCAGAATCCCCTGAGGCGCTTACTGAGCATGCACATTATCCAGCGTCCCCTGAGCTTCGGAAATCTCCCCTTCAGCTGGTTCTCTAGGGTCTGCTGCTGCCTTCCAACTCAGAAACTAGGCTACAAGGGCTTGGAGCTGCCACTACTCCTGTCCCAAGGAACCTTCCTGGGGACAGATGTACACTGGTCCTCTTGGGGGCTGATGTCAGCTAGTCAGCCCCAGGGAGGGGGACACCGGCCCCAACGGCTCTGGGCAGGCAGGCGGGCTGGCCCTGGGTCAGTACTGGGGCAGGTAGGCTGGCCTGCGTTCAGCCTTCCCGGGGAAGGCCTTGAAGCCCTTGGGTGCCGCCTTGTGTGCTGGTGGGGGTGGGGCCTGTGGCGGGGTCTGCATGTAGGTAAAGGAGGCGGCACTGCAGTCGCTGGTTGCGGCCCACACAGGGGACTGCAGCATCTGCATGGTGTCGTTCCACTGGCTGCCAGGGCTGGCGACTGCATAAAGTGGCGTACTTGGGCTGGGCAGTGTGCTGGGGAGCGGAGAAGGATGCTGCCAGGGTGCTTTGGGTGGCCATGTTTTGGTTTTGTTATCCTGAGAGACAGAAGAAGGCTCTTAGTAGCATTTTGGATGACAAATTAACATCTTATCCCACCTCCCCAGATCTCTGGCCTTTTTAAATTTTTTATTTTATTTTTGAGAGTGCCTCACTCTGGAGTCCAGGCTGGTCCTGAACTTACTATGTAGTCCCTGTTGGCTTCATACACATGGCAATCATCCTGCCTCAGCCTCCCAAGTGCTGGGATTACACGTGTGCGCTACCACATCTGACTTATGTGGTGCTGGGGAGTGGAAACCCCGCCCCCCCACCTCACCGGCCTTGTACTTACTTGCTAGGCAGGACCTCTAAACACTGAGTTACAGCCCCAGGCTCTGGCCTTTTTTTCCTACCTACGAGGCACAGTGTGAGCCCCAGCATTGTCCACAGCCTTGCCCACTTCTTACGGTGATAAATAATAGCAGGGTTCATGACTGCATGGGTCATCATAGAAGCCATGCCATGTATCCACACATGGCTAGCGCAGCTGTGGAACTAAGTCGGTTTGTGTGGGTATGAGATTTCAGGTAGACAGTCAAATATACAAATTACTGAGAGTCAGGCACTCTACCACTGAACCTACATCTCTAGCCCCTTATTTAATTAATTTGAGCAACTACATACGGCAAGTGGCTATCACATCAGACAGCGTAGCCCTAAAGCTTCCCCCTACGTGTTACTCTGAGTCAGCTAGGATGGCTAGTCATTTAGATGAAATTATAAGGAAAAAAAGTCATTCATCACAAAGATGACCCCTCAGACTCTGAGGTCCTCTCCAAATTGAAGCTTTGGAACTTTGCCCATGGTCTTTACCACGAGCCAGCCGGTAATACCTGGTTCACGTCCTCCACCGCAGTGAGGAGAGGTGGCGATGGCAGCGTGCTGGGCTCTTGCTCTCCACTGCTGTGTTTCCTGCAAAAATAAAGAGCTCAGAACAGTTACCTCCTGGCTTCTTGTCCAGTTTAGCGCTGGGGACACCCAAGCTGTGTCACTGTGGGATCTTAAGGCTTGGTTCTAGATGAGGAGGCTCTGGGCCAATCAAGTGCAGGGGTGAAGGCCCAGTGCTGAATGGCGAATGCCTACAAAGCCACCACATACAGGTGGGATGGGACCGGTGAACCCAGCAACTGGCTTTTGCTTTCTGATAATTTGTTCAAAGGAGTGCTCTAACTTAAGTGTTCACCATGTGCTAGGGCTTTATAGGACTTACAAACAAAAGCCCATTAGTTTTAGAATAACGGATGACAAAAGCAGGATGCCAGCCTGAGCCAGTGCTCCTGCATGTAGATGGCAGGCTCTGCAGGGTGGTGCGAGGCGACTTCTCAAAGCCTAACCAGCCACAGGTTGGACGGGCTGTGTCTGTCTATCAATGTGGTGCTGGGGAAGGAACCTAGGGTTTTCATGTTCTGCTATATTCCCAGCCTGTTTTTATTTATTTATTTAGAAACAGGGTCTTGCTCTGTAGCTCAGGCTGGTCCTAAACTCATTGTGGAGCCCAGGCTGGCCTTGGACTCATGGCAATCCTCCTACTTCAGCCTTTCAAGTGCTGGGATTACAGGCATGCAGCACCACGCCCAGCTTTATGTGGTACTGGGGAACTGAACTCAGGCCATACCCTTGTTAGGCAAGCGCTTTAACCACTGAGCCGTTGGTCCAGCTCCCCTCCCCCTATTTTATTTTTTAAAGAGAGAATATTGCTCCCTCCCCCCAACTGTGAATACCATTTAAAAGTCATTTTACCCAGTACCACCTTTGCAAAGAAATTGAGGGTCAGCTGGGCCGGTGGTGCAGGCCTGTAATCCAAACACTTGGGAGGCTGAGGCAGGAGGATTTCCATGAGTTCAAGGTCAGCCTGGTCTATATAGTAAGTTCAGGACCAGCCTGGACTACAAAGCAGGAGGGAGGGATGAAGGGAGAGAGGAAGGAAGGAAGGAGGGAAGGAAGGAAGGAACGAACTGAGGGTCAGAGAGGTCAAAGTCCTGTCTTAGAACTGAACAACCTATTGGTGAATCTAGATTAGAACTTGGTTGTCCTGACCCTGCTTCTCCTACAGGAAGGGCTGCCTCCTGCAAAAAACAAACCAGCACCAACAGACACTATCTCTTGAATACCAGTATGATCCATCTTTCACACTAGTTTTTGCCTACTGTGTAACTGTTCTGCCGACAAAAACCAATCCCACATTAAGTATGCTGGGGTACACAACTATACGGCGACTTCTCAGAGGCCTCACTAGACCAGGCCCCTCTTCCTTGTGGAAATACCTCCTGGAGGTGATCCCTAGAGGCCTCCGGCCAGGCAGTGCTGGAAGAACCCCTCTACCTTTCTGTCAGTGCAGGCTTGCAGCAATGGGATTCCTGACTTTCCCAAAGGAATTATCGCGTGGGTCATACTCACATGCCCCTCTCTCATCTCTTTGGTTTAGAAATCTCTTTTATGAATATGCATTCCACTTACTTTAAAAAATTTATTTGTTCTCAACAATTATGCTTGAATGCTTGTGAAAATTTATAAGACGTTAGATAAAGCCATAAATTACGAAGAAAGAAACCTCTTCATACCTTCTCTGCTTGACAGCAGCAACCAGGTCAGGCCCTGAAAACATGGAGAACAAGCTGTCCCCATTGGCAGAAGATGTCTCATCACTGGAGCTGGCTGAGTCTCCCTGAGCGCCCGACCAGCTGCTGTGCACGCCGTCCCTGAAAGCCAAAGAGAAGTGGGTCTGAGGCCTCCTGAAGTCTGGCTGCCTGGTAGCCTGGCAGCCTGAGGCCAGCCGCTCCTTCCAACATGCCCTGAATAAGAGGTACTTAGCCTGTACTCATAACCAACAGTGGTTGTCTCTGTTTCTCTTTTTTAAAAATTTAGGGATTCTAAGCTGGAGTAATGGCACAGCAGTTAAAGTGCTTGCCTAGCAAGCGCTACATCAAGCGCTAAGAACCTGAGTCCAATTCCCCAGCACCACAGAAGCTGGGTGTAGAGGTGCATGCCTGTAATTCCAGCACTCAGGAGGCTGAGGTAGGAGGACTGCCCTGAGTCCAAGGCCAGCCCAGGCTACATAGTGAGTCAGGACCAGCCTGGGCTACAGAGCAAGACCCTGTCTCAAAAAAAGCAAAATAAATGAATAAATAAAATAAAAACTGAACTTTTTGCAAGAAAAAGTAGGCAAAACCCTTGTAGACACAGGTGTAGGCTTACACCTACACTTACTCAATAAAACTGTATTGCTGGTGGGACTGTAAACTGGTACAACCACTATGGAAAGCAATATGGAGATTCCTCAAAAGACCGAAAATAGATCCTTTTGACCCAGTTATACCCCTTCTGGGATCTTCCCAAAAGAGTTAAAGTCATCATACAAAAGTGATACATGCATACCCATGTTTATAGCAGCACAATTTGTAATGATCAAATCTTAAAAGAAGCCAGTATGCCCAGCTTCAGATGAATGGGTAAAGGAACATATGCTGTATATGTATATATGCACAATGGAGCACTACTGGCCATAAAGAAGGACAAACTTCAGTCATCTGTAGGAAATGGACGCACATTGAGACCATTATGCTTTGTGAAATGAATCGGATGCACAAAGTTGAATATCATATGGTTTATCTAATGTGAGAAAACCAGTCCATAAAAAATGTAAGCAATATAGAAGAAAGAAAGAAGATGGAGTTTGTAGAAAGGGAAAAGGGGTGGGTCAGAGGGTGGGAGGGGGAAAGGAATGCAATAGGTAAACAAATAAATTAAAATTTTAAAAAATATATGTCCATAGTTAGAAGAGACGAGTGGACACACTGGAGCTGGATGGTGAGCGGGAAGTGCTAAGTCATACCTTGTGTGTGTAAAGACGATTACTGAAAACTGACAAACAGGGTTAGGTTACATGATTAAAATTAACACTGAATTTTTAACTTCTAGCAATTAGAGTGCTAATGGAAGCCAAAAATAAATAAATACAAACAAAAACTTAGGGATTCCTTCCTTTATTTCAGAAGTAACATGTTTATCACCTACACACACACACTCTCTCTCTCTCTCTCTCTCTCTCTCTCTCTCTCTCTCGCTGTCTCTCTTACTTTTTTTTGAGACAGGGTCTCACTCTGTAGTTCAGGATGGTCCTGAACTCACTATGGAGTCCAGGCTGGTCTTGCACTCACGGCAATCCTCCTGCCTCAGCCTCCAGTGCTGGGATTACAGGCGTACCTCACCACACCCAGCTTATGTGGTGCTGGGGAATCTAATCAAACTCAGGGCCTTGCCCTTGCTAGGCAAACACTCTAACCGCTGTGCCATTCCTCCAGCCCCCATCACCTCTTTTTATTACATTCAGACATCTGTGGTTTGTATATGAAATCTGTTTTCAGGAAAATAAAAGTTTAGTGCTCTTTTGCCACCCAGATGATTAACCAGGAAATAATATGAGAAGTGAAAAACCCTACGTGTTCTTGTGACAGAATGCCACAGTTCTCTCAATGCACTGGAATCTAAACCATATTAAACTGTATACTTTTGCTTTTTTCTCTCTCATTGTTTCCAGTGCTGGAGATTAAATTTTAAGTGTTAGCCATGTGCTTTACCACTGAGCTAAACCCCTAGCCTATCTTATCTGATCCTTTCCTATTGTACAGTCTCTTTTTGGAGGGTGGGGTGAGGTAGTACTAGGGATTAAAACCAGGGCTTTCACACTGAGCTACATCCCAACCCTTTTTATTTTGAGCCAAGGTCTCAGTAAGTTCCGGCGGGACTTGAACTTGATGTCCTTCTTCAGCCTCTGAGGGTGCTGAGATTACTGTTGTGTATCACCAAGCCTGACTTGCCCAGCTTTTTTTTTTTTTTTTTTTTTGAGACAGAGTTTTGCTGTGCATGCAGTCCACACAGGTCCCAAACTCACAGCAATCCTGCCTCAGCCTCCCATGTGCTGGGATTATAGGCATGTATCACCGTGCCCAGCTCACGTGGCCCTGTATTTGCTAGGCGAGATCCCCAGGTGCTGTGCTATGCTGCCAGCCTCAACCCTGTGCTTCATGTCAACTACAATGACAGCATCCTGTAACTCGTATGGGCTTCACAGCTATGCTCAGCCCAGTATGAAGACCATGTTACACACTCAATTTATTCCTTAGAACACCATCAAATAAGATCTTTGTCTTCGTAGAAAAGTCCTTCTTAAATCATTAACTTACACTGGAGGTACGTGGATAAGGATCTATCACTAGGTAACCTACAGTCAAGTCACAAAGCTCTGACCCCCTAGAGATTTAACCACATGTCATCCTCCAGCGGGGAGCCTAGGACTTACCTGCCTGATAAGAATGCCTCAACCCCCTGAGTCTGCCTTCTCACAGAGCACACCCTGGATGCCAAGATCCCAGGTTCAGCTTTCCTGCTGTACCCAGCACTCACCCTTCCGTGAAGAACTCTGGGAACGGCCAGGTCCGGTGGGTGTCATCCATGGGCGGCCAGTTGCCCCGGGGATGGCCTGGCCGGCGGCCATGCTGAGCTTGCCGCTTCTGCTGCATTGCCTGGCTCACTCCTGCCACGTAGCGTGCAAACTCTGGGTCAGAGCCCACTGTGTTGAGACAAAGGAACAAAAGACCTTTGATGTTGCTAGGCCTGGTGGCACAGCCTGTAATCCCAGCACTTTGAGAGGCTGAGGCAGGAGGATCACAAATTTGAGACCAGCCTGGGCAACTCAGTGACACCCTGTCTCAGAATCAAAATAATGGGCTGAGGACGTAGCTTAGTGTGAAGGCCCTGGGCTCTACCTCCAGTATAAAAAGAAACAACCAAAAAACCCATCTCCTTGCCCCCACCTACCACCTACTCCCCCCCAAACCCCAAGATCTTATACCAAATTGGCCTCTTGGTTCCTTACCACCTCTTAGGGATGTGTTGGAAAAAGTGGTGGGGTGCTGCCAGAATCCTGCCCCAAGAGCTGGTTGCAAGCTGCGGGGTATACAGACCGTGTGACCTAGAGGTGGGCGTACAGGAAGCAAGAGCAGGCAGGAAGAGAGGAGGATCGGTTTGATAAAGACAGAAGTGTTATGGCAGGGTCGTAACATAGCTCAGAAACAGCAGTATGCTGTCCAACAGTTTATACTTTTTTTTCTTTGAGCCATGGTCTTGCTACATAGCCTAGGCTGACCTCAGACTCCTGAGCTTGCCTCAGCGGGATGAGTGCTGGGATTACAGGTGTGTGCCACTACGCTTTACATGCTTGATTTAGTCTTCTGCCAAACGATGTTCAATCAATTAATCCCCAACTGAGAAAAGTGTGATACTCACCCCTTTGGGCTTGCTCTCTTGTAGCTAAGTGGAACTTTTATTTTTTTTTGGACAGGGTCTCGCTCTATAGCCCAGGCTGCTCCTAAACTCACTATGGAGCCCAGACTGGCCTTGGACTCTCGGCAATCCTCCTGTCTCAGCCTCCAGAGTGCTGGGATTACAGGAATGTGCCAATATATCCAGCTCTTTTTTATATTCAAGAAACTTCCCTCTATTCACACTTTACTTTGAGGGGTTTATTTTCTTTTGTTTAAAAACTGCTAGTGTTTTTATCAAAGTTTTTTGTGGAATATACTAATATGATCAAATTTTTAAAAAGTTAAGCTGGTTGATATACACTGGGCTATTGTATGGCAGCACAGCTCTTTACTGGAACCACTTCTACCTTAACATAGGCTTGGTGACAGTTTTACCCTTTGGAACTGCTAGATTTTTCTTGCGTCTGTATTCTCTACATTCGAAAGTGAGATGTATTTCTGTTTACTTTTTTTTTTTTTTTTTGTAGCCCAGGTTGGCCTTGGACTCACAGCAATCCTCCTGCCTCAGCCTCTGAGTGCTGGGATTACACGGGCATGTACCACCATTCACAGCTTTATGTGGGGAATCAACTCAGGGTCTTGGCTTGCACAAGCACTTTAACCGCGGTGCCATTCCTCCAGCCCTAAGTCCTTTAACTTCTTAAAGGTGACGCTGGTGGTACTTTTAGACTATCTAGGCCAAGAGGTGTATTCTATAAAGGCAGTGAGATACCCTATTACCCTGAGTGCTAGAATTTAGGCAAAAAAGAAATGTGAGAGCAGGTTGTGTACTTGGTAGAGCGGGGAGGAGAGACTAACACAAAGGGCCATCTGCTTTGGTTCCCAGGAACAAGAAGGCCTAGACTGAATTCCACGTAAGCAATACAATTGTGAGCACTCAAGTAACTTCCCAGCCTCAATCCCATCTTCTATAAAGTGAAAAATAGTTGCCCTTACTTTTTCCATGGCTTCCTTACTACTGCTTCTCACTTTTTTAAGACAGGGTCTCGCTGGCAGTCCAGGCTGGTCCTCAACTCACTATGGAGCCCAGGCTGGCCCTGAACTCACGGCAGTCCTCCTGCTTGAGCCTCCTGAATGCTAGGATTACAGGTGTGCTCCATCACACCTGGCTTTGTTTCTTACAAAACAAGTTAGATCTGCCCCATAGTTGCCTCAAGGACAGCGTGAAATCATCTCAAAAAGGGTGTGAAGTTATTTTGTCTTCTCAAATAAGGAGGGTCACAGACAATCCCTAAGAAGTCCTACATTTTATACTGAAATGGGGTAAACGTGGAGAGGCCTCACGTACCTGCAGGATCAAAAGGCAGAATCTCTCCCAACATTCCAAAGACTCCATCACTTTGGTCACGGTTTGGCCAGGTATTATTTCTAGGTCCCTGTGGCTTCTGTCCCAAAACCTCTGACACCACATTATCCATATAGCTGCTCACCAGACCCAAGCTGTACAAGTCTGAACTGAGATCTGACATGCCAGGCCACTGAGCAAGAGGAGACAGACCTGCTCCCACAGGCGGCGCTGGCTGCTGGGAAGAGCCATGGACCCATTTTCCAGGTGCCCGAGGCTGAGGTGAGGGCTGTTGTGGTCCAATGGGTTGGAGCAGATGGTGGTAGTACTGGACCTGGGGCTGTTGCTGCTTGGGGGACTGCTGCTGAGGTGCCAGACCTGGCTGGGGCGTCAGAGGTGTGTGTGTCCCAGCCTGGGCTGGCCGTGGCGGCGGGGGCACTGGCAGTGACGGCTGTGGGGCCTGCATGGCTCCTGTCTTCTGCTCAGTCACCGTGGCTGTGGTAGAATTACGCCTTGTCACCGACGGGGAGCCCTGATGCGACTGGCCCATGTTAAAGCCTGAGAGAAAATCTATCACCTCCTGCATTTCCTGATCAGTTGGTAGGTTCATACCCTTCTCATCCTTGCTGTCATCCCCATGCAGGAAGGTCTCACGCCTCTCCAGGAAAAGGCCATTGGCCGCTGGGTTACTCGAATTCTGAGCTGGCAGTGGAGGGTCTGCAGTCCTAGGGAAGTTGCCAATGTTCAGAATGCTCTGTAACCGAGTGTCCACATGAGCAGGCACTTTGGCCTTCTCTTCTGAACATCCAGCTATGAAGCTGTTTTTGGAAGGGGTACTTGGGATGGGGTAAGTTGTGTTGCTGCTAGAGCTGGTACATGACACTTTCTTGGTGAACCGGGACGTCAGTTTGGAGAATGTCTTCTGCAGGCCACCTGAAGACTTATTTCCATTTCCAGAAGGCAGGTCAGCCTGATTCCCAAAATCACAGATCTCCCTTTGTAGCTGGATCTGTATACAAGGTAAGGCTTGTTCCCTATTTAAACACGGTGGAAAAAAAGAGAATATACATATCAGAGAATGAAATAATGAAACAGACCTCTTTAAGAAAGACTTAGATGCCTAGCAGGCATGAAATCCTGGTCCAATAAATACTCAGCACCACAACAAACGATTTTAACAAGAAAGGCCACTTTGGTTTGTATCATATTCACTTCTTTTGTTTGTTTTTTTGAGGCAGGGTCTTGCTGTGTAGCCCAGGCTGAACTCACTACATGGCCCAGGCTGGCCTCAAATTCACAGCAATCCTCCTACCTCAGCCTCCCCTGTGCTGGTATTATAAACAAGCACCACCAAACCAAGCTTCCCCCCCCCCCCCACCATTGTGTTGAATGAATGGCTGTTACTTCCAAAGATTTCTGAGGACCCTTCCCATGCTATAAAAGAACACTGAAGAGGGTCTCAAAATAAAAAACAAGAAGGAGGGGCTGGAAGAATGGCTCAGCAGTTAAAGCACTTGCCTAGCAAGCACTAAATCAAGTGCTAAGTACCCAAGTTCGATTCCCCAGCACCACGTAATCCGGGTGTGGTGGAGCATGCCTATAATCTCAGCACTTGGGAGGCTGAGGCAGGAGGATTGCCCTGAGTCCAAGGCCAGCTTGGGCTACACAGTGAGTTCAGGACTAGCCTGGGCTACAGAGCGAAGCCCTGTCTCAAAAAAAAAAAAAAAAAAAAAGAAAAGCACTGAAGAGGGTGAAGGGTGTAGCTCAGTGATTACAGCACTTGTCCAGCCAGCATAGGCTCTGGGTTTGAATATCCTGTACCACAGAAGCTGGGTGTCGTGGTGCATATCTGTGATCCCAGCACTTGGAGACTGAGGCAGGAGGATTGCTGTGAGTCTCAGGCCAGCCTCAGCTACTTACTGAGATCAGGACCAGCCTGGACTACTGAGTGAGACCCTGTCTCAAACAGAGACAGAGAGAGAGGGTGAGGGGGAGAGGGCGAGAACACTACAGATAGAAAGGGCAAGGGGCATGAGGGCAAGGTGACGGATGATGTCAAAGGTCAGAGCCTCTGTGTGTGTACACATGAGATGGAAAGCACAGCTGGATTTAGCTTAAGATCTCCACCAGGTGTTTTTTTTTTTTTGTTTGTGTGTATTTTGATTTTTGTAACTGGGTTCAAGCCCAGGGCCTTCATACTGAGCTACATCCTCAGACCATCTGTTTTTTTAGTTTTGATTTTGAGATAAGGTTTCACTTAGTTGCAAAGTTATGCCAGCTGGGCTCAAACTTGGGCTCCTCCGGCTTCAACCCCCTACAGTGCTAGGATTACAGGCCTGCATCCTCAGATTTGGCTCTCTGACAGTTCTAAAATTAACAAATCACAAAATTATAACCATGGAATTGTCAGCTACTTTCAGGATGTAAGTACCTTTTCTAAACTCTTTTTAATGTTTAGTTCATAAGGAGACTGAATTGGGTTAACGATCCTCTTGATGAACTTACTCTCATGATAAAACACATGAAGGTAGTGCTAACACATGGGAGAGTCTGGGAGAAGGGCAAGGGCAATCCCTTGTTCTCGTCTTTTTTTTTTTTTTTTTTTTGACACAGGGTCTTGCTCTGTAGCCCAGGTTGATCCTGAACTTACTATGTAGTCCAGGCTAGCTCTGAACTTCAAGCAATGCTTCTGCTTCAGCCTTCCAAGTGCTGGGATTACAGTCTTGTGCTACCATGGTTGGCTTAATGTGGTGGTGGGGAATCGAACTCAGGGCCTGTGTTTGCCAGGCAAGTGTTGTAACTGCTGTGCCATTCCTCTAGCCCCCCTGTTCTATTCTTGCAACTCTTCTACAAGTCTGATTTTTTTTTCCTTTTTTGGAAGTATTGGGGATTGAGCCCAGAGTTCAATCCTGAGCTATATCCCCAGTTTATAATAAATCGCCCATGATGGGCTCAAACTTGTGATCCTCATGCCTCAGCCTCCCAAAGTGCAGGGATTATAGGCTTGCACCTCCAAGCCCAGATCTACAAGTCTCAACTTATTCCAAAATAAAAAGCTACCACAAAGTTCTCTTCCTTGCCTCATTAGCCACAGGCCATCAGTAACGCAAACACACATGCACCTGTGTTGTCACAGTGTCCCAGATGTGGCCCTACACGTGGACCACCTACACAGCCAGTTCAAGTGACTGACGAGGACACCCACCTCCCTGCCCTCCAGCGGCTCAGGTCCAGCACAGCAGTGTAGAGCACGTCCACTAGGCCCAAGGTTTTCTCAGGGTCGAGGCTTCTCTGGAGCAGGGACATGGTGGCAGGGTCTTCTTTCAGGCACCTAAGCACAAACCAGGCTGCATCAATCTTGGATACACTGCTTTATAAAGGTATTTCAAGCACGCTTAGCAGAAAAGACTAAAACTTTTATGTACTTTTAGCATTTAATAAAAATTCATTAATTAAAAATTCATTAATTATAATCATGAGCACATTTATTGAAAAACAGGACCAATGTTGGAGCCCACTGCTGAACAAAGGGGGAAGGAACAAGAGCAGCTATGGCCCCGTGACACAGACATACACACAGATGCACTCTGACTTTCAATGAAGTTACGTCCTGACACACCCACTGGAAGATGAAAACATTAAATAAAAATGCATTTAAGATGGGTGAGGTGGTATTTGCCTGTAATCCTAGCACTGTGGGAGACTAAGGCAGGAAGACTGCAAATTCCAGCCTCCTCACCTGGTTAACTCAGTGAACTGGTGTCTCAAATTAACAATAAAAAAAGACTTGGCTCAGAGCCAAGGCCTTGGTTTCAATACCCAGAGCACCCTACCAAAAAAGCATTTCGTAGGCATTACATATAAAACACTGTAGCTGCCTTAAATATGCTCAGAAACATGCACTAGTCGACCACTGGACCAAGTCATCTTAGCAGCCGGTATTGAGTATCTCATATAATAAGTGCTGAACACTAAACATGAAAAACAATGAGCACATCTTTGTGCCACTGCAACGCTGAACGATAACCTGTAGGCTCTCAGCGTAAATTTAGTTTCTGTGTGTAGTTCCAGAGCTAGCTATTGAGTGACAGCAATGCTAGGAGCAGCTGTTGTTCTGGTACTTACTTGATTTTTGACCTTGTCCCTGACACAGAGATCCTAAATCCTCCTGTCTCAGCCTCTCTAGTGCTGGGATTACAGGCATGCGCCACCACACCTGGTTTATGTGGTGCTGGGGAATCTTAATTTAGCTACTTAGTGCTTGATAGGCAAGTGCTTTAACCACTGAGCCTTTCCTCCAGCCTATGAGATCAATTTTGATGGGCTGTACAGCTTCAGGGTGGAGGCTGGCCAAAAGAAGGACCAAGCCATGAAGAGAAACTCGGGGCTTCTACCTGCACCCCCCAGCTGCCCCAATCTTCTGGAGAGGGAAATGGGTAGAGTTCCAGACCAAGTTAATAATTACCCGTGCCTACACAATGAAACCACATTAAACATCCCTAAACTATGGGCCTGGTGAACACATAAGGGTGCTGGGAGAGGGCATGGAAGCTCTGTACCTGTTCCTGTCCCACTTATACCTCTGATCCAGTGTCCCTCTTCATCTGGTTGCTCACCTGTAACTGCTGTGATATCCTTTATTTTTTATTTCTTTTTCTTTTCTTTTTTTTCAGACAGGGTCTTGCTCTGTAGCCCAGGCTGGTCCTGAACTCAATGGTACAGCCCAGGCTGGCCTTGGACTCAGGACAATCCACCTGCCTCAGCCTGTGAGTGCTGGGATTACAGGCGTGTGCGAACATGCCCAGCTTTATGCGGCACTGGGGAATCAGCTCAGGGCCTTGTGCTTGCAAGGCGAGCACTTTAACCACTGTGCCATTCCTCCAGCCCATGATGTCCTTTATAAAAAGTCAATATATGTAAGCATATGTTCCCTTGAGTTCTGTGAGCCATTGTAGCAAATGATCAAGCCTGCGGAAGGAATTATGGGAATCCCAATTTACTGGCAGTTGACCAGAAGCAGAGGTGACAAGCAGTCTCATGAGGAAGCAGTCTGATGGGACTAAGCCATTAGCTGTGTGGGCTTTGTGCCAACTCAGGATAGTGTCAAAATTAAAATGCAGGATAACCACTGGCTGACAGGCTGGCAGACAACTGGAGAAGTGCTCAATACAGGGACTCTTACATGCAGCATCAGAAACACTGCATGAGGATAGGACTTTGTGAGTCGCCATGAATTTCTGTTTATGTTGACTGTGATTAGCAGGAAGGGAAGAACTGAGAGAAGAGGCTGCCTCAAGGATCCTACTGTCCTTTACTGTCCAACACCAGGGCCTGCCCTCACTTTCTTCTGTGCCCTGCTGAAACTCTATGGTCAGGCACAATACCTGCCTGAACTTTTCTGTTTTCAAGACAGGGTCTCACTCTGTAGTACAGGTTGGTCCTAAGCTTACTATGTAGCCTAGGCTGGCCCTGAACTCAGGGCAATTCTTCTGTCTCAGCCTCCATAGTGCTGGGATTACAGGCATGTGCAACCATGCGCAGTTTACCAGTATTGGTGCTGGGGGACGGAACCTGGGCTTGTGTTTCTTAGGCAAGTGCCCTGATGGCTGAGCTGCACGCCCAGCCCTCCTGGTGAACCTTTCTCCTAAAGTTTCTATCTTCTCATCCTCCCAGGCTTAACCAACCTGTGGCCAATTTTTTGCGCTTGTCGTTACGAGTGAAGAGGACCTGCCCCAGGCTTATTATGCTGGTTTTTAGGAACACATCTCCATGCAAACAGTATTACAAAAGGCAAAATTGATTAGTGATTAAAGAACATATATATAAAATAGTATTGTATTATATATTAATGATTTTAGCATTAAATAAAGAGGCCCTGTCTTGGCCCACATATTAAACAAACAAACATATATATATATATGTATGTTCTGAAACTTCTAAACTTTTTTCATTATAGGGTTGAAGGAACAGCACAGTGGTTAGAGTGCTTGCTTAGCAAATGTAAAGTCCTCAGTTCTATTTCCCAACACCAAATAAGCCAGACATGGTGCATGTCTTTAATCCCAGCACGTCTCAGGCTGAGGCAGTAGGACTGCCATGCGTTTGAGGCCAGCCTGGGTTACACAGTGAGTTTAGGGCCAGCCTGGACCAGAGAGCACGAACGTACCTCAAAAAAAAAAAAAAAAAAAAAAAAAAAAAAAAAAAAAAAAAAAAAAAAAAAAAAAAAAAAAAAAAAAAAAATCTCCAAACCAAGAAACAAAACCAAAAGCAAAAAGGCAACTGAAACGAATAGAAAGTTCTCAGAAGTCCCAAAGTCCAAATGGCCAATAAATGCATAAAAAATATCCAGCATCTAAACCAAGAGAAACGCAAACCAAAACAACACCGAGGTTCCATCTAATGCTAGTAAGATGGCTGCCATGAAGAGCTCAAAAACTGAGGTGGTGAGAAAGGACCCCTCCTACATTTCTGGTGGGACTGTGAACCGGTACAACCACCAGGAAAGCAGTGTGGAGATGCCTCAGAAAACTGAACATCGACATCCATTTGGCCCAGCTATAGCTCTTCTGGGGATCTTCCCAAATGAGCTGAAGTCACCACACAAGAGTGACACACGCATCTTACAGCAGCACAACTTACAATAGTGACAGCCACTGACAGATGAATGGATAAAGAAGACATGTCACATTTATACAATGCAGTACTACTATGCCATGAGGTAGACTTGAATGGTTTCTAGGGGAATAGTTGCACCTTGCCACTACCATGCTTAGCAAAAGGAACCAGACACAGAAGGTTAAATGTCGTATGGTTTCTCTAATATGAGAAAAACCACACCATAAAAAAGTAAAAGAGAGATGAGAGAAAATAAGGTAAACTTTGTGGAGAGGGAAGGGGGAATGTAGGAGTGAGGGAATGGGAAGGGGAAAGGGAAGTAAAAATGGTCCAGATGTGGTATGTACAACAAGCCCCCTTCCAAAGTATAACCCTTAAAATTTTGCATCATTACCAAATGCCGACAGCAGAGGGAGCCTCTGCAAGAAAATGTCCTAACTAAGCTCATTTTTTTTCAGGGCTATCCAGTGCATTACAAAGGAAACGAACCACACAGGCAGAGTTTCGATAACCTTTTTGTTTTCCTTGGGTCTCATTCTGTAGCCCAGGTTGGCTCAAGACAATTTGCTTGCCTCAGCCTCCCAGAGTGCTGGATTACAGGCATGTGTACTACCACACCCAGCCGGGCTATCAAGCTCACAGCCTGGCGCTTGCAGGGTATGCACTTTAACCGCTGTGCTATTCCTCGGGTCCCATTCTTTTCTTTTTTCTTGGGGTGGGGGTTGGGGGTGTCAGGGGATAATCATAGAATAGAATTTTAGGGAGGTTCTGGAACATGAGAGAACTGCTATCTCTTAGTTTGTATATCAACAGGTTCTAACTACTTTTGTCAGAATCTATCATTTCAAGAATAAGTGGCTTCAAGCTGGAAGTGCAGCTCAGAGCACTTGGCAAGCCCAACAGGAGCCCTGGGTTCAAACTCCAGCACCTACCTCCACTCTTACAAAACCAATTACACACAATTTGCAGTTCCAGTGTGGGGGCATATGCCTGAAATTCCAGCATTCTAGAAGGCTAAGGCAGTGGGGTGGCTAGGTGCAAACCCAACCTGGGCAATGTGGAAACTCGGTGAGACCCTGACTCAAAATAAAAAATAGGATGGCTCACGCCTATAATCCTAGCACTTGCAAGGCAGAAGCAGGAAGACTACCATGTGTTTGAGGCCAGCCTTGGCTCCATAGTGAGTTCAGGACTAGCCTTGACTACAGAGCAAGATCCTGCCTCAAAAGTAAAATAAAATAAAATATAAAAGGGCAACTACTATTAGTAATGTTGCAAGACCCTGTCTCAAAAATATTTAAGAAAAGATTGGAGATACACTAGTCCTAATTCAAGCCCAGTATGGAAACTACTGTAACACAGCTTGTGTGTTTGAGCCAGCCACCACCCACCTCAGTCCACGACACAGCCCACAACAGTACCTCTGTTCCTTACTATCTCTTCTACTTAAGTGATTTAAATACATTTTTAACAGTAAAATATGCATTCAAATTACAACTTTTTTTCCCTTTTTTGAGACAGGGTCTCGCTCTATAGCTCAGGCTGGTCCTAAACTCACTATGGAGCCCAGGCCTCCAGAGTGCTGGGATTTACAGGCATGTGCCACTGTTCCCAGGTTTATGTGGTGCTGGGGAATCAACTTAGGGCCTTAAGCACTTTAACCGCTGTGCCATTCCTCCAGTGCGCCCCCTTTCTTTTTGAGACAAGGTTTGTAGTCTAGGTTAGTTCTGAACTCACTGTGCAGCCCAGTACCTCAAACTTGCAACAATCCTCCTGCCTCAGCCTCCCAAGTACTGGGATTACAGATGTGTGTGACCATGCCCAGTTTATATGGTGTTGGGGAATCAAACTAGGTACTTAGTGCTTGCTAGGGCAGCGTTTTAACTGCTGAGCTATTTCACCAGGCTCCAGATTACAACTTTAATAGCAAAAATTAATGTACATTGAAAGACATTTGTTATCTGCTATTAGTAAAACTCAAATGCCAAGCCTAATAGCCAAATTCGTGTGCACGCTGAAAGGACACATCCTCAGAGGTGGAAATGTGAAACTGCTAAGGTCACGTCCCTTACATTGGGTTTTTGAAATACCAAATTGCCCTCAAACAGCTGTGTTTATATCCGTCCTCCATTCAGCCTCACTGCCTATGTGTTTAGGCCTGTGGTCTAGCCCAAACACATACTGTTACAGTATATAGTGTTGTTATTCTAAAACAATTAGACATTTTGGGGGAAATGCCATCATGATTGCTTTGTCTTCCTTTGATCATTAGGTGATCTCACATTTTTCTTTCCTTTTCTCCCATTTTCCTCATGGATCTGCTGCCCCGTCTTGTATTCCACCCGCCTCTTCCCTGATGATGTAACCTCCTGGCAGACGGAGCCCAGGGTCTTCACAGTGAGCCACATCTATAGCCCATTTTTATTTTTAAATTTGAGACAGTGTCTTGCTAGTCTAGGCTGCCCAGGCAGGGGCCAAACTTGTGATCCTCCCATCTTGGCTTCTGACAGTGCTGGCATTATGGGCTTGTGCCACCAGGGTCAGCTGTTTTGTTTTATACTCAGGGCCTTTGCACTGGGGTTATGTTCCTAGCCTTGGGTGCTGGGGAAACAAACCCAGGGTCTTGCAGTTGCTGGGCAAGCACTCTAACCACCAAGCCATGCCCACAGCTCCTTTAAAATTTCTTTTGAGACAAGGTTTCATTAAATTGATAAATTGTACAGACTGGCCATGAATTTGCCATCTTGCTGCCTTAGCCTCTTAGAGTGCTGGAATATAGGGATGCAGCATCACGCCTGGTTTGTTCAGTTGTTTCTAAGACAAAATCTCACTATGTTGCCCAGGCTGGCGTCAAATTCTCAATCCTCCCTCCTCGCCTTGCTGGCTGGCTGGGATTACAGGTGTGCACTGCTGTGTGTGGTATCTATTATGCCTTCTTTTCTGACTCCTTTTTCTCTTGTAGCCTGTTTTCTTACTGATTTGTAGAAGCTTCCCACTCCATCCCCCAAGTACTGGGGACTGAACCCAGGAGCACACTATACTGAGCTATAACCCCTGCCCTACTTCTTTCCTCACAAAATTATTTTTTTTCCCCAATTTGTTTGTTTATTTATTTTGAGGCAGAGTCTAGCTCTGTGGCTCAGGCTGGTCCTGAACTCACAATGTAGCCCAGGCTGGCCTTGGTCTCAGAGCAATCCTTCTGCCTAGCCTCCCGAGTGCTGGGATTACAGCTGTCTACCACCACACCTAGCTTTATGTGGTACTGGGGAAGCAAACTCAGTGCCTTGTGCTCACAAGGCAAGTGCTTTAACCACTGTGCCATTCCTTTAGCCCCTGGCCTTTTTTGTTTTTGAGATAGGGTCTAACTCTGTAGTCCTAGATGATCCTAAACACAGGCAATCCTTCTGCTTCAGCCTCCCAAGTATGGTGTGCCTGGCTCAGGAGGCACTGTTCATCGAGATCTGCAATGACATTTGATATGTAATGATGTGAGTTCAAAATTATCTTGGCTGTGGCTGAAACAAAGGAAAAAGAATTCTATGTTCTCAGCTTTAGAGAAATACATGGATGATTTAGAGATACCAGTATACTGAGAAAAAAAATATATTAATTTTAGAAGCTGAGAGTCAGTAACAAAAGATAACGTTGCTTCCTATGATCCAAGGGTACACTCTTTAGTTACACTCTGGTCAATGAGGCTCTTCTTTACGCATCTTAGCTTATCATAGACGAATAATCACAATACATGCCACTAACACACCCCTAGTGCCCATAAACTTGTATATTTAGCAAGAAAGATCTGTAAGGTCAACTAGCAAGATATTTGTTCAGAACAAAGCCATCACTTCAAAGATGTGCACACTTCAATCAGAGGCTGCTGGGCTTTTCTTCTATAAGAGCCAAGTTACCATGTGGATGGGACTTGAACCACGATCCTGGAGCCTTCTAAACTGATCTGGGGAGCGTAGGCTTCTTTATTTTCAATCTGTGCTGTGTCAACCACCACCTAGGAGAGAAATGAAAACCACCACCAGCTTTCAGAGAGAACGGATCACAAATACATCTAAAATAGAAGCTTACCGATGCTAAGTGACTCACGGAAGAGTTTTCCCTGGCTATGCCAAGGCCAGCCAGGGCCCTGCGAAGTCAAGAGCAAGTGATAAAGATGACGGAATATAGTAACACCTCATTAAACAGAAACCAGTTGCTGGATGTGGGGTTTACCACCCTGTCTTAAAATAAAACACAGAAAAGGGCTGAGGATGCAGGTCACTGGGAAGACCCTGGGCTCAATCCCCCATTTAATCTCAACTTCGAATAAACACACAACTAATTTGGGAAAAGAGCCACTCTTTCAATGACTTCCTCTCATCTGCAGAACAGTCTTACATCTCTAAATATGACAGAGTGTTCCATGTAATCTGGGATGACAAAATGATGAATATATTTTCACACAGCTAAAAGAATTTCAAGGGAATGACGACAGAACGCTTTAAACCAAATCTATGATACTCCAGAGGGGTCGGCTACAGGATGACTATCAGGGTTCTGAACTCAGGCTGACGCCACTGATTTACACTGCTGTAAACAGGGTTCCCACAAATGGTCCCTCAGGAGATTTCCTGTCCAAGCACAGGCAGCCTTTGTTGGTCCAGACAGGTGCTTCCTCTTTCCTTCCAGCCCAGAACCATCATCTAAAGAAGGTTCTTTGTCAGCCACACACAAAGTACTCCACTGTCAGCAGGTAGGGGGTTAGGAAGAAGTTTCTTGTCTGCTTGTCATGCTTTCTCAGAACAGCCTGCGTGTCCTGCCACACAGGCACACTCCTTTCTGGAGAAGCCACTGTCAAGGATCTCCTACTTTCGGCTAGGGGACTTTGGGAAGACCTCAGTTTCCTGAAAGCAGCAGGCTGCACACTCCAGCAGGCCATCTCCACTATAGTACTTCTCTGGGGCTTGCTGGACTGAGGAGCAGATCTCAAAGGAACACTCATTTCTGGGCACAGTACACATCTGATTCTTTTACAAGACAGTTTTGCTCTGAGCTGGCCCACCTCAGGCCTCATTTACTTGAAACAAAAGTTATATACCTTCCTAGTAGTTCTTTTCAAGAGTAAAGAAGAATTATGACTAAAAAGAACTCTTTTATTATGTTCTTGTAACTTCTAAATGAAATGCAACTTTTTACTTTTTTCTGTTTCTTTTTTTTGAGACAGGGTCTCTCGCTCTGTAGCCCAGGCTGCTCCTGAACTCACTGTGTAGTCCAGGCTGGCCTTGGACTCAACAATCCACCTGCCTCAGCCTCCCAAGTGCTGGGATTATAAGCATTCACTACTATGCCCGACTTTAAGTGGTGCTGGGGAATGGAACTCAGGGCCTTGCTGTAAGAGCTTTAACCGCTGTTCCATTCCTCTAGCCTCCATATTTTCAAAATGTAGTTCTGTTTTGTTTTGTTTTTCTCTTAGTATGTTATGTTGCTTTGTAGTCCAAGATGGTCTTGAACTTACGATGGAGACCAGGCTGCCTTCAAACTCCTGACAGTCCGCCTCAGCCTCTGAGTGCTAAGATGACAGGTGTGAGCCACAAACCATGCTCAAAAATGTAATTATTTACTAGGATGTGGATTCAAGTGCCTAAGACATTTTTGTTTGCTGTGTTCTTTTGCTTTGTTTTGGTGGTACTAAGGAACAAATTCAGACTCTTCCATTGAGCAACATTCCCAACCCCCTTATATATGTATGCATGTATATATGTATGTATGTATGCATGCATGCATGTATTTATTTGAGACTGGGTCTTGCTCTGTAGCCCAGGCTGGTCCTGAACTCACAATATAGACCAGGCTCACAACGAACACAGGGCCATCCTCCTGCCTCAGCTCCATGAGTACTGGGACTACAGATGTGCACTATCACACCTGGCATATGTGGTCCTGGGAATCAAACCCTGGACCTTACACTTGCTAGGCAAACACTTTAACCACTGAGCTATGACCCCAAGCTTCCCTGTTCAATTTTTTTTTTAATAGTTTGAAACAGGGTCAACCAAATTGCTAAACTGTCCAGCTTGAATTTGCGATTGTCCTCCTCATTAGGATTACAGGTGTGCACCACCATACCTGGCCAAATGTGTACAGTTTTGGGGACCAACAAGGCCCCCCAAAAGCTAAACAGTAACAGCAGACATTCCACTCCGGACCCCATCCAACTTCCATAAAAGATTTTTCTTTATCTCTGAGAGAAGATCAAACCACTCCTTTTGAGTTGATATTACTTTATTGTTAAGAAAGTGAGAAGCAGAGATCTGGTTCATGAAGTGTCGTGGGTAAAGACATGGCTCATACCACTGGGGCCAGGGCAGGTCTTAGGCATGATCCTGGAGCTGACGCCAGGAAGATGATAGGAGCAAGCCACGTAAAGACCACAGAGAAGGTACTTCCAGGTAGAAGAAGGATCAAGTGAAAGGCCTGGGACAGAAGGAGGCCTGGCATAGTCAGGTGACAGAAAGGCATGCACTGGAGCTGCGGAGCAGTCCCTTCAGGCTGAGGCCCCTGTCAAACGGTTATTGAAATAATGCTTTTCTTAAAATGAGGAAAGCCTGTCTCATCATTTTGCAACTAGATTCCCCACAAGTGCATATCAACCTGAAAAAAAAAGACTTTTTCATACTGCCCTAAGTTGGGCTAAATTCTGTAGCACTGAAGAACTCTGCATGTCAGCCTCTAACCCAACACAGGTGCCTGCACCAAGTTCGCCACTTCTGTGCCCACTCACTCACCAGTCCAGCCTGGCCAAACAGCAGCTGCACAGCAGTCTTGCAGGCACCACGCCATGTGGACGGGCACACCTGGTTTAGTACTTCGGTCACAGGAAGATCATCCCGGGGTGTGATTCCATTACAGCAGCCTGCTTCCTTGATCAGCTGTAACATCGTATGCTAAAGACGACAAGAAGAGTTCACACCTCCAGGCATAGGCATCAAGTTTGTAAAATTTAAGACATTTCCAAAAACCTGTTCTGGTGGTGCCGGCCTGCAATCCCAGTGCTTTGGAAGGCTGAGGCAGAAGGATTCCAAGTTCAAGCTCAGCCTGTAGCTTAATGTGAAGGTCCTGGTCCTATCCCCAGTCTTTCTCTCCCTCACATACACACACAAAATCTCTTACACATGAGCCTTAAAAAGTAGAAATTATGTTCAGTATACCCAAATTGTGTTAATTGTATTCAATGAATTAGCATCAATCTCTCTCAGAGATTTTACTATGCATACACAAACATTGATACTCACATATAATGTCTTTTTTTGGCAGTACTGGGAACTGGACCTGGGTCTCAGATGGGCTGGGCAAGTGCTCTGGTACCAAATTAAGTGAACCACAGCCCCAGTGTTTCAGTTTGTTTATCATCATTATTTTACTGAGTTGTTCGCTTGCTCAGTCTTTTTCTTTTTGTGTATGAGAGATTGAGCACAGGGCCTTATGCTTGCTGGGCAACTGATCTACCACTGGACAACATCCCAACCCACCCTCCCACCCTTCCTTCCTTGTTTTTTTAAAGACAGGTTTTCCTAAAATATAATGGCTGGCCTTAAGCTTGTAATTCTCCTGCTTCAGACTACCAAGTGGCTAAAATTACAGGTGTATACCACCATGCCTGGATTTTATTTAATTTCCATACTAACACAAAAGACAGCACTGGTTGCAAAAGATAGCAAATTGGTTGAGGAATTTTTAAAATCTGAATGTTTCTAAACAAGAAAACAACATCTATTAAACGTTAATGCCAAAGAAAACCTTAACTTTACTTTGATGATCAAGGGATCAGGTGTGAGGGTTCCCAAAGCGAGCCTCAGTGAGCCTGCACTCAGCACTACCTCCTTTGCACTGGGCCACGGTGCCCGCTTCAAAAGGAAGCACAAGGTGAGACAGTGCCCATGAGGCCCCTGACACAGTGCCCAGCACCCGGGAGGCATCACAAATGCCCATTACTACTACGTTACTGAAGATTCCTCCTCTTCTTTCCTGTCTTTTAACAAATTTTAAAAAATATTTTCCTTCATTTTTAATTCTGTCTTCATTCTTATGGTCTACTCAGAAACATTAATCATAAACTATCTTACAGTGTGTTGTGAAACCCTTTAGGGTAAACATTTGAATAAAATCATGATAAAACCTTCTTGGCATATGTTTTCTTTTTTCTTTGAGACAGGATCTTGCTCTTGTGAGGCAACTGCTTAGGCTGCTGAGCAACTAAGCAACTGCTTAGATTGCTGAGCCCCAACATGTGCTCCATTAAAAAATGTCATCACAGGACTGGAGGTATAGCTGAGTAGCCGAGTGCCTGCCTAGCGCGCTGAGGCCCTGGGTTCAAGCCTCAGCACTACACAAAGAAAAAGAAAAAATAAAATGCTGGCATAGGTCTCTTTTAGACATTACTGAAGAATATCAGTCTTTTACCCTGACACCCTCCCCCGCCTTACCTGGTGGCACTTGGGATTAAATTCAGGGCTACTCTATCACTGAGCTATGCCCCTAGCCCTTTCTTTGCTATTTTGAACAGTCATCCTAAATTGTTTAGACTGGCCTGGAACTTAAGATCATCCTGACTCTGCCTCTCTATGTGCTTAGATTACAGGCATGTACCACTGTGCCCAGCTACATCCCAGCCTGGATTTGAATTTGTGATCTTCCTGATTCAGGTTCCTAGAGTGCTGGGGTTACAGGCATAGGCCACCAAGCATGGCTCCATTTATTTATTTATTTATTTATTTTTTGGTATGTGCACTGGGGATCAAGTGGAGGACCATCACACTGAGCCATATTCCCATCCCATTTTAATTTTTGACTTCGAGGCAGGGTCTCACCAAACTGCCCCTGCTGTGCTCAAGTCTGTGATGCTCCTGCCTATGTTTCCCACAGTGCAGGGATCACGGTCTGTGGCACTGGGCCCAACTTCCATTTTAGTTGTTGGCCTACATTCTTCACAAGCCCCTAAGTTTCTCTAAAGAACTCTTATTTCCAAGTGCATGCCTGGCTGCTGGAGCCCCACGGAAACCTACTGTTTTAAGCTTCAGGTTGTCGGCAGCTGACTCGTTGAAGGAGACACCCTTCAGGAAGTGCGCTCCTATCTGCACAGGGACTGTGGGAAGCTCACACTGCATGGGCTGCGGGGGCGTCTGCCTCCGCCCCGTCTGCTGGGCTTCCACCTCGCTGCAGCAGCCCTGGAAAAGGTTTGGATGGAGGGCGAGAAGTGATGCACAGCTCGTCTGACCCAACGCTTGGTTCATGCACTTCCCACGGCTCCCTGGGCCATCAGACACAAAGGCGTACCTGCAAACTTGCTTCAATTGCCTTCGGGTTCAGGTGGAAACCAGCCTTCATTGCATATTCACAGTGGCCTAAGCTTTCCAGAGCTATCTTATATGCCTGCAAATAAATTATTTTCAAGAATCAAGATTATACAGCCTACCAGAATACAACGAAGTACAACGAAAACAGGAATTTAACATTTCTACGGTGGAGGCCCACTGTTACTTTACTGTCCTTTCTAACTGGCCTAACATCACAACTTTACTTCTTTGCCACATCTGTATCACTTGGCTATCAATACGACCATGGTGAAAAGCTTACTTGCAAAGCACTGTCGATTTTTATGTTCAGTTCTTTTAGCTGGTGCTCAGGAATTGCTGCACTTTGAGAACAAAAGAGCTGCTGAACTTCAATTCCGGCCAGGCGGCCATCACAGCCTCTTTCTCTCAGTCTGGATGTTGCCTACAACACAAATAATGACTGGTAAGTATACAGGCTATATCACAACAGTAAAAATAAAGCAAGAAAACATCTAAGCATTATACACCAACCAGAGATCTGGACTGCCCATGCTATGAGGGAAAGAGCTCCAAATTTTGAAATAACTTTTGAAAAATTCAATTAGTTAATTATATTTTTAAAAATAGGGTTTCACTCTGAATTCAGGCTGGTCTGAGCTCACTATGTAGCCTAGGCTGGCCTCTAACACATGATAATCCTCCTGCCTCAGCTTCCAAGTGCTAGGATTACAGGCATGCACCATCATGCCTAGTTTATGTGGTGCTGAGGAATCGAACCCAGGGACTTGTGCTTGTTAGACAAGTACTCTGACCCCTGAGCTATCTATCCCCCACAGCCCCTAGTTAACTATCTTGAACAGAAAGAAAACTTGATATAGCACTACTTTATTTTTGAAATCCTACCTACAATGGGCCCTGTGGTGCAGGCCTGTAATGCCAGTACTTTGGGAAGCTGAGGCAGGAGGATTGTAAATTTAGGCCTGGCTTGGGTGAGACCCTCTTTCAAATGAGTAATAGAAAAGGGGTTGGGGATGTGGCTTAGAGCTAAGGTCCTGTGTTCAATCTCCTATACCAGAAAAAAAAAAGAAATAAAAAAAGAAAAAAACTCCCTACCTGTTGATTTTCTATACATATACAACACTCATAACTTTCTTTATTTACTGACTTATATTTTCAGCACTGGGGACTGAACACAGGCTTTCCCATTGAGCTCTGTCCTTGACCCTTTTTCACCCCTTCATTTTGAGACAAGATCTCGCTTAGTCACCGAGTTGCCCAGGCTGAGCTCAAATTTAGGATCTTCCTGTCTCAGCCTCCCACACTGCTTGAGATTACAGGTCTGTGCCACTGGGCCCAGCTCATTTGTACTTTTTTAACTTCCCAGCTTTAAAAAGTCAGAATACCGAAAAATATTTATTAGATGGGTAAAGAGATTAAGGTTGAACTGCTTCAATTTTTATTTTTGCTGCAATATTGTGAAACACATAACAGTTTTTAATAGCTGCTCTTTGTTTTTCTAGGCTGGGGAGAACTGCAGTAGTTGGCCAAACTCACAGGACTACAGGAAAGCAACTGGCAGCTCTGATGCGGTAACGTTCCAAAGCTTTAGCTTCACAAATTACGTACAAATACCATTCCAACTTTCCCTGAATCCTTCAAGTATTATAGTTTACGATCACTTGGCTGGCTGGCTTGCTTTCCTTTTTCTTTTCTCTTTTTTAAAATTATTTTTTCAGACAAGGTCTTGCTCTGCAGCCCAGGTTGGTCCTGAACTCACTATGGAGCCCAAGCTGGCCTTGGACTCACCACAATCCTCCTGTCTCAGCTTCCCATGCTGGGATCACAGGCGTGCACCACCATGTCCGATTTATATGGTGCTGGGGAATGGAACTCCAGTACTTAGCGCTTGATGTAGCACTTGCTAGGTGACAGCTTTGACTGCTGAGCCATTCCTCCAGCCCCTTTTCTTTCTTTCTTCCTTTTTTTTTTCTTGGTCACTTGGCTTTCTTCCACTTTCTTTCTTTTTCTCTTTCTTTATTTCAGACAGGGTCTGCTCTATAGTCCAGGCTGGTCCTGGACTTACTATGTAGCCTAGGCTGGCCTTGAACTCATGGCAATCCTCCTGCCTCAGCCTCCACACCCAGTTCATGCAGTGCTGGGTATCAAACTGAGGGTGCCCTGCTTGTTAGGCAAATGGTTTGACCACTTCTTTATCTCCAGCCCTTTCTTCATTTTTGTGTCTCCTGAGTGATAATCTCTCTGTGTTGCCCAGGCTGGCCCCAAACTCCTTATGTAGTCCAGGCTAGCCTGAAACCTGATATCCTCCTGTCTCAGTCTCCTGAAGGTCAGGATTACCGTTGTGTGCCACCAGAGACAGCTTCCATTTGACTTGACGACACCGTAAGCCAAATATTTAACCAACAAAGTGTTGTGTTATTGCCAGATAAACGCTAGAGCATAAAACCTCATCCCTGTTCTCCTGGAGCTGAGAGCCTCATCATAAGCACATAGGTAAACAAAATATCAAATTTAAAGTGGAGAGAAACACACTGAGAAAGCATTGTAAATAAACACAGCACCTGAGACACTGAGGAGGAGGCAGGCAGGCTGAGAGTTAAAGGAGAAGGCTGTCCATGAACCGTGTATGTGTCAGGTCAGATGGGATGTGGGGAGTCAAGACAGCAAAGAGGCCCTGACACAGGCCAAGGAGCAGAGAGAAACAAACAGACGCATTTCAGAAAGTTGGTGCCCAGTGGGCAAGGAGCGGGGCCGCAGGTCAGGCAGGCAGACAAGGCAGGAGGCAGACATGGCAGGACTATTCAGGGCATGCTGAGGGGCCGCATCTTACGATAAGGAAACGAGAAGCCACATCATCTGATCTTAAAATGAAGCTGGGCCTGGTGCTGCAGGCCTGTGATTCCAACACTCGGGGATGCCGACACAGGGAGAACAAAAGTTTCAGCCAAGTCTGAGCAATTCAGTGACTTAACAAGGCCTTGTTTCAAATTCAAGGAGAATGGGCATGTAGCTCGGTGTGAAGCCTTGGGCTCGATCTCTAGTACAAGAGACAGATAGACGGACAGTAGGACAGGGAGGAGAGAGCAGAGGCTGGAGAAGTAATGAAAAGTATAATACCTTATACTGTGCATGGATGCATATTAACACATATGCAGGGAAAGCATAAACTACACACAAGAGTTAGACCACAAAGGAGGGTTATCTCTAGAGAGGAAACGATGTGAAGGAGGCAGCAGAGGCACTAAGGGCGCCAGCTGCATCTGGAGTGCTTCCCTGTCACGCATAAAAGTGAAAAAAAGAGAAAAGGTGGACAAGCCCTCTGAGAAGCTGGCTGTGAGAGGAGGGGCGGGGTGGGGCGGGGCGGGGCAGGGCAGGGCAGGGCAGGGCAGGTTAGGTTTTCTGCTGGAAGCAGGTCTGAGTGTTGGTGGGAGAGGAACCCCAGGTCCAAAGAACGGCTAGCAGGGGACTGGCACGCCTGGACAAGAGACAACACCCCTCTGTTATCACGTAGGGAAAGGAAGAGCCAGCGTGGTGCACACCTATGATCCTAGCACTGCGGGGGAGGCTGAGGCAAGAGGACTACAAGTTCTGGTCCAGCCTGGGCAACTTAGTAATTTGGCAAAACGAAGTCTCAAAATCAGAAATAAAAATGGTGCCGGGAGGCTGGAAGAACAGCTCAGTCATTAAAGTGCTTGCCTAGCAAGCTCCAATTCCGCAGCATCTTGTACTCTGGGCATTGTGGCAAACACCTGTAATCCTAACACCTGGGAGGTAGAGGCAGGAGTATTGCCATATGTTTGAGACCAGCCCGGGCTACACAGTGAGTTCAGGACCAGCCTAGACTGCAGAGCGAGACCCTACATCAAAGAAAAAAAAAAAAAAGTCAGGGATCAGGCATGCTGGCTCACACCTGTACTCCCAGCACTCAGGAGGCTGAGTCAGGAGGATCACCATGAGTCTGAGGCCAGGCTGGGCTACACAATGGGTTCAGGACTAGCCTGGACTACAGAGCGAGACAGTGTAAAAGGCTGGGGATGGTGACGGCCCTGGGTTCAATCCTTAGCACCACAATAAGATAAATTATAAGTTAAAATAGAAAAAGAGAAAAAATGGTTTTGAGATGAGGCAAGGGCCATGTCATTTAGGCAATGGGGGAAGAAAGGTTCTGTCGGGGTGCTCCACGTTCTCTCTGTAGTATCAGAAAGAAGGTGACTAGAAGCAAGGGGTATGCAAGTGGACAAGACGGGCCTGGACAGACTGAAGCTGATGTAGGAGAGATCAAGGGGAGGTGGCCAAGGAAACACTTCAGAGGCCACACGTGGGCGGTGTCTGCGGGAGTAATGCCAACAGGTGGAGCAGAGTAAACACCTGATACTGAGATTTCTGGAAGTGAGCAGAGTAGCCAGGAGGCTGGAGCTCAGCACCAGGTAGACACAGAGGGTTGTAAAGCCTGAGGAGGGAGATCTGCACCCAGCACCTGTCAGCCTGAAACTAAGAGGCCTCTCTCCCAACACAACCTATAATAGCATTCCAGGTTCCTTCTGATGAAGAGCAAGTAAGCCCGAGGAAAGTCTTTACCATGAAAAGAAAGGTATAATAAAAAACAGAAACAAGACTAAGATATTGAAAGGAAATTCAGGACTTGCGATCAAGATGGCGGCTGAGTAACAGCACTGCACAATGTCTCATCAACTCACTTAAAAAGTCAAGAAGACAGTCAGAAAAAGCGTGTTTGGTATAGCTAGAAAAGAGAGGAGCATCCCCCAAAATTGAAAGGCGACCAGCAGGAGGCCCGAAACTCCAAAAGATCATTGAAACCAGAGGGAAAAAACAATCCTCGCAGTCCAGAAAGCCGCTGCAGCCGGCTGCAAATGGCTCCTGGAGGAAAGCTCGCGGGGACCTGAACATCTTGACGGAACAGAGCTGGGAGAGGACAGAGCACACAATAACCGGGAGAGGAGGCTGCGGGTGGGTCAGAAATCCTGAAGTCACACTGGAAGAGGAAAGAAGCAGCCGACTCGGCGTGGCCCCCGAGCTGCTGCCACCCACAGATCACAAACAAGGTCCGGAGGCCAGAACCTCAGCCCGAGGTAAGTGCAGATCCGCATAAGTGGGAATGATTGGCAGCGGGCGGCCCCAGCCTCTAAAGCACCAACCTACGGGTGTGTGTACTACAAACGCAGTGTGTGCTCCCCCTACAAAAGGCCCCGGGATTCCAGATCAGAAACGGGGCTCAACAGCCGTCGCAGGCAGTGACGTCAGCAGGAGCCATTCTCTTTCCTGCGCACCAGAGACAGTCAGAGGTAGAACCATTGGGAAACGTGGTAACAAGTCTTACACAAAAAGACCTGACTCCCCAGGGGAGGGTGCAAGGGGTGCTGAAATTGCAGAACCCAAAGAACCCAAGGAAGAGATGGGCAAGAAGGATGGTGACTTATAGGCCCAGACAGTCAGTGAATTAAAGCAGGAATTAAACCAGGAAGCAAAGCAGGAAATAAAACAGACAGCACAAGAGCTACAACACTTAGCTAAGCAAAAAGCAAGCCTTGAAAAAAAATTAGAGGAAACCAAAGAAGAAATGGGGAAGCGCAGTTACAAATCTACAAAAATACCTGAAACCCCAGGAGATGAAGTCAGGGTAATAAAGATGAATATGGCAAAAATGATGGCAACTTCTGGGCCCAGAAATTCAGTGAATTAAAGCAGGAATTAAAGCAGGAAATAAAACAGCAGAAGAGCTATACCAATATATAGATAAGCAAAAAGGAAGCCTTGAAAAGCAGCTAGAGGAACCAGAGAAGAAATATACCATAAGATAACGAAGACAAAAGAAGAAATTAGAGAAGTAAACAACAGAGATATAGAAAAATTGAATGCAGATATTCAGCAAATGAAAAACACGCAGGTAATAATAAGCAACCACTTTAAACAACTTCAGAATAGTATGTCAGACCTAGAAAATAAAGTGACTAAGCTGCATCATACAGGCCATGAAGAATACAAAGTAAATAAAGAAAGCGAGTCATTACAATGGCTGATAGATGATTCAAGGAGAAATAACCTCAGAATTATGGGAATTGAGGAGAAGACTGAGGACAAAACAAAAGGCTTAAAGGACATGTTTAATGAAATAATGGAAGAAAACTTCCCAAATCTAAGAAAAGAAATGAACATGGAACTATTGCAGGCATATAGAACACCAAACAGCTTTGATCAGAAGAGATCCTCATCACGCACATCATAATTAAAATTCTAGAAACCCAACACAAAGAGAAAATACTAAAAGCAGTAAGAGAATAACAGAAGGTGACCTACAAAGATAAACCCATCAGGATAACGACAGATTTTTCAATCCAAACTCTAAAAGCAAGGAAATCGTGGAGCAACGTTATCCAAGTACTAAAAAAACATAAATGCCAACCAAGACTGCTATAAAGGGAGAACTTAAAACTTTCCATGACAGAGACAGCTTAAAGGAATTTGCAGCCATTGAACCAGTATTGCAGAAAATACTTATAGGAAACTTGGACAGTGAAAGGGAGACCAGCGACACTAATGACACCAGAGAAAAAGTGACAACAGCTAGAGGAGAATGAGCTGAGAAAAAAGTAGGTTAGTAATCAGTGAAATATGAGTAAATAAGATATGAAAGTTAGGAAATTCTGAAATAACTAGATTTGCCTTCATGTCTGTCACTAAGTATATTTATACGGTATAGATTTAAGCTCATTTAATGTAGCAATGAGATATAGTTTTAACTTTGTTTTGTTGTAGCAATTCACTTATTAGGTCACTAATTAAAGTTTATTGTAAGGAAACTGACTGATATAAAGACAACCTTGTGAATGTACAAATATGCACCTTCCAGTATTCAGCTAGGGCAATTGAATTTTATTTATTTTTTCTCTTCTTTCCCAAATTAACTAGTCTTTTGAACTACATGCTTATAATTATTTTCTAGTGTGAACTGGTGGGTAAGGCCAGGTTTATCAATAACAACAAAGATGTAGGAAAATATGGGGAAAAAAAACTTTTGGCGAATATCCCAATGATGGGATTGGTTGGATTCAGAGAGGAGATACCAAGATTTGACTACTGTGAACCAATTAGAGGAATAGGAAGCTGGTGTAGAGTGGTGACTTGAGTGAAATGACTTAGGTGCAGTAGATTAATATGTTAAACACTGTATGGTTTCTCGGATTTGGAAAACCCAGAACACAGACATTCTCTGGAACCATATGAAGTGATAGCCGGAGCCGGGGGAAGGGACAGGGAGGGGGTGGGAGGATAGAAGATGGGAAGGGATTGTGAAGTCGATGTGATACACAGATGTACGAAACACCCAAATTCACTGTAAATACTATGTATTACATTTGTATATTAATAAAAAATAGTGGGGAAAAAAGGAAATTCAAAAGAAACAACTCCACAAAGGAACAACAAAAAACTGAAATAAAATTATAGATAGTATAGTGTTAAGATATAAAAAAATCTTATTTCAAAAAATATGATTAAAGGAGAATTCTTGAATCTCATAGAATGAAATATACTGCCAATTTAAATATGAAATGATGGGACTGGAGGAACAGCATAGCGGTTAAAGTGCTTGCCTAACAAGCCCAAGGCCCTGGGTTCAATTCCCCATACTACATAAGCGGGGTATGGCAGCACACTGGGGAAGCTGAGTAAGGAGGACTGGCCTGAGTTCATGGTCAGCCTAGGCTCCACAGTGAGTTCAGGACCAATCTAGATTACACAGACCCTGTCTTAAAAAATAAAAAAGGAATGATGATTTATTATTTGGCATTGCATAATAAATAAATAAATATACTATTTAACTATAAATTCTCTCATACTCTGAAAATGCAGCATTAAGTCCTAGTTAAAATGTCAACTTTGGAAGGTTTTTCCCCTCTTATTAGAACCAAAAAATATATATTAAATGTCTACAAGAAATGTGCTGTAAGTGATCATGGAGAGGTTTCCTTAAGAGATACTTGAAATCCCCTGCTGGACTGGACTCCCATCACCCAAGAGGCTTGGGGCCTACAACTCCATCTGCCTGCCAAACACTCCTGCTGTGGCCTGGCCAGCTGGCGTCACCTTGACTGTCCTCACTCAGGCAGCAGCCATCTTCCTCACACCTTCCTTCCAAGAACTGTCCCTGTGCCACACCCCTTTGGACTCAGGTGCTCCTTTGGCTGGGCCCCTGTCCATCTCTACCACATCTTCTTCAACCTGTTTTTGCAGACAGAAGCTGTCAGCTCGCTGTCTGGCACATATCTGGCACAAATTGGGCATTCTCAAAGACATTCACTATTATGTGAATGGGCAAATGAAAGAGAAAGGGTTTAAAACGTACATTTCTAAAGGAAATGGCTATCTATATGTTTATTTATTTTGTGGTACTGAAGATTGAGCCCAGGGCCTTGGTAGTGGGCCATATCCCAGCCCATTTTTCGGTTTTGATTTTGAGACAGGGTCTTGCTAAGTTGCTAAATTGCCCAGGCTAGGCTTGACCTTGCAATTCTCCTGCCTCAGCTGCCCAAGTGCTAGGATTACAGGCCTGCACCACCAGGCCCGGATAAGAAAATGTCTCTTTTGAGAAGAGGTAAAGGATTGCTGGAGCCTCTCCCACGTGAACAGCCATTACCTCAGCAGCCCCCCGCCAGGAACGCACGGCTTCCTCCAGCTCTGGTGTCTGGCCCATGCCAGGTAAACTGCTGCCACCACTGCTGCTCTTTTTCTCTGGCACAACTGCCTCGGCGAAGCAAGAGTGAGCCACGGGCTGGACCTTCTGTAATGCATGCGTCAAAAACTGGAAGTGGACTTGCACCACTGTCAAGAAGCATCGGCCCAACACCTGTGAAACAAAAGAGCCAGGGGTTTTTAGGCTGCCAGTTGCTGATGGATTAACCCAAAGAATTCTTAGCTATCAACAATTTTAGAATTACACAAAAAATCTTCAGAGTCATACAAAGTTAAAAAACTCCCTGTGCTTTAGAAAAGTCTGTTTTTCTACTCAGGCCTAGGGGCTCTGACGCCCAGGACTCACCTTCCAACTCCTCCACAGCATCCTTGCCACTGCCTGCCCCTCTCACCTGGACTCGCCTCCCTCCGCCTCCTCTGACCTCCTGAGGACCCAGAGCAGCCCACCATCCTAATTATGCCCACACAGTGGTAAGAAGGCAGGGTAAAAGCTGTGTAATTAAAAGCCTGAAATTCTGAAGCAAGGGCGGTTTCACTTATAAGAAAACATTCCACTGGAAATGGAATCCAGAGGTAGTGGTGAATGAGGGTGTCAATATAGTTAAATATAGCTATTAACATAGTTGTGTGTCTCATTTCTAGTCTTATGAAACAAAGCTGATAAACCTGCCTTCTATGAGTCAATAGACACATTTCCATTCCACAGTACGGTAGGAACCTACGAACCTGACACAAATTGACTGCTTTATTAGCCCAGGTAGAAAATGCTTTTTTCTTTCAACACTGGGGGTCGACCCCAAGGGCACTGTATCACTCAGCTATATCCCCAGTCCCTTCTATTTGAGATAAACTTGAGCCAGTGGTACAGCCCTATAACCTCAGCATACTGGGAGGTTGAGGCAGGAAAATTATAGGTTTGAGCTCAGCTCAGGCATCTTCTTAGTGACTTAATGAGACCTTGTTTCATAATTTAAAAAAAAAAATGGGCTGGGGATTGTAGCTCAGTGTGAAGGCTCTGGACTGTATCCTCAGTACCACAAAGAGAGAGAGACAGACACACACACAAGTTGGCCAGATTGGCCCTGAACTTGGCAATCTTCCTGCCTTTGCAACCCAAGAGCTGTTTATAACACCATATTAATATACAGGTTCTTGTACTGGGAATCTAGCCCAGAGCCTTCCCTCTCATCTATCTCCGGCCCATTTTAAAAAATTGTTATTGTTTTTTATTTTATTTATTTTTGAGACAGGGTCTCGGTCTGTAGTCCAGACAGGTCCTGAACTCACTATGCAGCCCAGGCAGGCCATGGACTCACAGCAATCCTCCAGCCTCAGCCTCCCGAGTGCTGGGATTACAGGAGTACACCACCACATCCAACGTATGTTTTTTATTTTTAATTTATTTCTTCAGTAATGGGGACTGAACACAGGTCTTTCACACTGAGCTATAATCCAAGCCTACTGTTATTTTCATTTTGAGCCAGGGTCCCGCTAAGGTGCCTAGGATGGGCTCAAACTCGTGATCTTCCACCTTAACCACCCAGAGACTCCAGGTCTGTGCCAAAGGGGCAGGCAATGTATAATTTTATATATGCATTCACTAAGACATTCTGTATTATATACATTTTAAGTATGAGAATGTGCTTGTTTGGCAACCCTCTGGTACTAACTGTTCTCTGACACTATTATTCCATCTTTTCCCTTGCCTTAACCACAGCTATCAGGTGCTCTGCTCTCTAGGATTTCTGATTTCTTTTTCTTGAAAGTAGAGTACCGGGGCTGGAGGAATGGCGCAGTCGTTAAAGCTTTTGCCTTGCAAGCGCAAGGCCCAGAGTTGGATTTCCCAGCACCACATACAGTCAGGCAAGGTGGCGCATGCCTGTAATCCCAGCACTTGGGAGGCTGAGACAGAAGGATTGCCATGTGTCCAAGGCCAGCCTGGGCTCTGTTCAGGACCAGCCTGGGCTACAAAGTGGGACTGTCTTCAAAAAACAAAAACAAAAGTAGAGTATGAACTTGCAATTTGCAAAGCAATTTAGCAGAAATCCTCCAGATTTAGATTGCTGACATATTTTCCTAGTCTCTTTCAGTGGTTCTGCCCACACCTCATTTGACAATACCAACAAAAACCTTATGTAACTCTTTTATCATGTTCCATCATATTCAGACTTTTTGTGGAAGGTATTTTATTTATTTTCATTGGTTTATACAGATCACTGACTCATAAAAAGTGACTTTACTGAGCCTGCTACTCATCTAACTGGTAGGAACAATCTGAGAGCACCCCCCCACCATGGCCACCTTCAGGGGCCTGCCTTGGGGCAGGGAAGTGTTCTCCCCGCCTTTCTGGCCCCTACATCCTGCCCACCGCCCCTTGCTTCCTTGTGATACTGGGAACTGAATTCAGGAAATGTGAAGCTGTACCTCTAGCCCCCTTTTTTATTATTATTTAAAAAATAATTTTATTGTGGGGCGGGAGGAATGGCTCAGCGGTTAAAGCGCTTGCCTAGCAAGTGCTAAGTCAAGTGTGAAGCACCCGAGTTTGATTCCCCAGCACCACATAAGCCGGGTACATAAACTTAGCGTGGTGGCACTCGCCTGTAATCCCAGCACTTAGGAGGCTGAGGCAGGATTGCCTTAGTCCAAGGAGAGTCTGGGCTACAGAGTGAGAGCCTGCCTCTAAATCAATAAACAAAAAATAATAATTTTATTGTGGTAAAAAATTTACATGACATTAATCTCCAGCCCTTTTAAAATTTTATTTTGAGATAGTGTCTAAGCTGCCCTAATTGGCCCGGAATAAGTGTATGCCACTATACTTGGCTCCACTGCCTTTTTTTCCCAGGGCCTTGTCCCATAGTCCAGGCTGGTCCTCTATTCACTATGTAGCCTCTAACTCATGGTTATGCTCCTGCCTCCGCCTCCCAATGTGGGCTAGCACCACCATACCTGGCTAATGTTTATATGGTGGTAAGGAATCAAACCTCGGGTCTTACTCATGCTAGGCAAGCCCTTTAGCAACAGAGCTATGCCCCATCAGCCCTCCATTGTCTTTTACAAAGAATTAAAGTCAAATGTAGTGCCCATATTCCTGCTCAGTCCTATCTCCTGGAGCAGCCCAAAAGAAGTCAGCCTTCAACCACGTATGTCCTGAGTGTGTGCCAAATGCTGCCACATATCCTCTCCACTCCATTGAGCAGAGCTCTCTCTCCCGGAGAAACATGGTAGGCCAGCTCCTAGTATACCATTCATGGAGAAATCACCAGAACCAAATTAAAGAAAAGCAACCAAGCTTACACAAATCTCACCCCAAAGCACTCTGCTGTGAACAGCCATAAGCACAGGTTCACAGGGTTCACCCCACACAGACCTTTGGGTTTCTCCTTCCAACCCCCTCAGATCCTCCTCATCAATGGTCAAGCTAGCTTGGGAAGGGTGAGGGACAGAGGCAGCAGACACAGGGCCCCAGCTGGAGCCACGTGACATAACTAGAACAAACAGCGTCTTCTTAGTACTGTACACACTAAGAGGCAGCTTTAACTGAGCACTCGGTGTGGGCTTGACCTAAGAAGATTTCATGTGTTATCTCAGTTAATCCTAAAAGCAACTCAATGAGGTCACCCCATTTACAGACAATAAGACTGAGGCATACAAAGGTTATGAAACTTTATCACAAGGCACAGGGAGGTCATGACACAAATTTGGTGTGGCAGAGTAGTCAGGGGGCTTTAGTCACTGTGCCCATGTCTTCGGCAGACTGAACAACTGGACACAGCTGAGTGTCGGTAGCACTAGGGGCCAGGCACATGACAGAAACTCAACATTAAGTGGTGTAGGCTGAGGGTGTCCTGAAGCTCCAAGCTTCACACGGTGTGCACACAGGAGGAGTGGAGCTGGCCTGGCCCCGCTGGGACACAAACTCGTCCTCCCTTTTCCTCCTTGCTTTCTGGCAAGCAATGGGAAAGGAGGCACAGGACAGGAAAGCGAGGATGCTATACATGTTCTCCTAGCTTCTGACCAATAGAAGTGAGTTATTCATTCTTGCAACAAATATAGAGCACACAGTATGTGATTAGTATGTACAAACCACAGAAGCCCAACAACACTCTAAGGGATGAGCTCCCTAAACTCAGGAGGGCCACATTCTATGGGGGGCAGAGGAGGCAACAAAGCCATAATAGCTACGCCTAGGAACAGGTGCTTCTGAAGAGGGACACCAGGGGGAGGTGGTAAACAAAAGACAAAGGAAAAGAGCTAGCTACCCCTGCCTTCCTAAAAAAATTCTGAGAAGCATCTCTGAAGGCCTGAGGCAGGGTCCAGAGTAGAACGGGCTTCTGACAGGCTGACCTGGTCATACACCCACCTCCATGGAAGGAGGGGACAGGTCTCTTGCTACACAGGGGCAGAAAGGTGGAAAGGGGAGAATGCTGCTGCAGGAATGAGGGGAGAGATGCCACACAGTTCTAATAGGCGTTGATAATATGCTGTCTCCACTACTTATTATATACTTCACCTCAGATGAATCACTTAACCTAGGTTTCTTCTCTATAAAAGAGGAATGATGACATATGGGCACAGCTACTGTGCACCTCCCTCCTCCTACACAGGACGTGCAAGGCATCAACCCAAATGATGGCTGTGACAAAATACATGTTATAAATACTTCATTAAAAGCCAATCACACTAATAGGTATTCTGGACTGTAGAAACAGGTGTTTCAGTGACTATCTGCTCTACAATTTTACCTAGAGTAAGACGCACAAGCATCACCTTCCTGGGAAGACAGAGCTCTGCCTTCTGCTCACCTCTGCCCCCTTTCTCTGGTATCTTACATCTCAGCCTATCTGCTTCCTCCTTGGTACAGTCCTTGGGGGTCCTTCTGACAAAAAAATTTTAAGAATACGATCCCAGGGTCACAGACAGCCATTCTTCCTTCATATGGAGAAGTTTCCTAAACTATGGAGTTCCTAAACTAAAGAACAGATGCGGCAGGCTGGGGAATAAAAAGGGTAGAATGGTCAAGAACAGATATTTAAGTTTAAAATAACAGTAAAGCTCCATCAACAGCTCCTATTTATTGAGTGTTTAACCCACAGCAAGCACCTCCCACATGGGAGAGTGACTCCGCCGTGTGAGCAATTCATCCATTTTTACAGATGGCAACGTTGAGCCTTAAAGAGACAAAGCCAGATACAGTGGTACCTAACTGGAAACCCAGCTACTTAGGAGGCTGATCCAGGAGGATCCCAACTTTGAGGGCAGTCTGGGCAATGGCTGGGGGTGTAGCTCAGTGGTAGAAGGCTCCAGTGTTTGATCCCAGTATCATAAAAAAGGGCTGCGGTGGGAGACAGAAACTTACTTCATGTGAAGCAGGTAGTAAGTGGGGACTGGATGACTGTTCTGACTCTAAAAAGCTGTGTTCTTGTGCTGGAGGAATGGCTCAGTGGTTAAGGCGCTTGCCTAGCAAGTTCAATGCCCAGCACCACGTAAGCCAGGCGTGGTGGTGCATACCTATAATCCCAGCACTTGGGAGGCTACGACAGGAGAACTGCCATGAGTCCATGGCCAGGCTGGACTTCATAGTGAGTTCAGGACCAGCCTGGGCTACAGAATGAGATCTTGTCTGAAAGGAAAAGACAAATAAAAAACTGTGTTCTTAACCACCAGGCTATCCTGCCACCTGTGACAAGGTCATAGCAGACTCAACAGTGCATAGGATACCGAAGATGAGGAGGGCCTCCAGATTTCAGGCAACCATTAGGGATCTTCTAAAACAAAACCCTATTTTCCAGGAAGCCCTGATGGTGCAGAAGAGGGCATCCTGACCTGGTCAATCCCTTGAATAGGCAGCTAAGAACACTGTGGATGTGGATGTACCAGGAACACCTCTTTTTGATGGTTTTTGTATTTTATTCAGATTGCAGAGCGGATTTTAACTTAAGGTCTCAAACACCAAGACACCATCCTTTCTGCCCTACCACGGCTTCTCAGAGTCAACCTGCACGCCAACTCTACCTTCCTAGAATACTTCAGAATTTTCGTTTAGTTACACCTTCCATGGCTCAGGTCAGCTCAGCCCTCAATGTCTGCATGTGATTGGAATTATGGAGTGCCTAAGTCTATCCTACTTTGAAAACAAAACATTTTATGAATTTTCATTTTAATATAATTAATTTTTCACTAACTTCATTGTGCTGCTTAACTTCACTCAGTGGTGTATCTGACATCCCTATCACATGAAGAAAAAGCAAAGTTATCATATACGCTTTTATTAAGAAAAAAACTGGACAAAGCATAGGGTGCAGGCGTTTATTTTCTGTTTATTCGTGTGTTTTCTACAGATGTGTCATGTGCCACCACACCCAGCCCACGTGATGCTGGGGACCAAGGCCTTGCACTTGCCAGGCAAGCACTCTTAATAACTGAGCTATGCCTCCACGTCTCATATTTATTCCTGATCAGTTAAAAAGTCTAGAGTTAAAAAAAAAGTAGGTCTTGATGGCTGCTTTTACTAGAAATTCCATAGCCATTCAATCATTTCTCTTCAATACTTACTTACACCTTACATGTTATATCTAGTTCCAAGTGTCCTCAATCTTATTAATGAGGCCTCTTCTGTCTTTATGATAAATCCAGAACCATTACATAATGATCTAACCAACAGAGCAGAATTTGATACACAAAGACCTAAATGCGTCTCCAGGGAGGCAGAGGATGCAGTAGACCATGCCTAGACTATAGAAACTGCTTATGAAGATTATATTATGGTATAAAAATAGAAAAAGCGAGTGTACTAAAATTAATATGTAAAAATCTAAGAAAGGAGGGCTGGGTGTGTAGCACTGTGGTAGAGTACTTGCTCAGCATCCATGATCCTTTGAGTTCTATTCCCCACACCACAAACAAAACACTAACAAAGGAATTACAAAAGCCTCATTGCAACTGGCATGACTCCAGAGCCTAGCAAAGCTGCCATGCTACATGTACAGGAGAGAGACCCAGAGAAGGAAAAAGGTTGCACGGGCTCGAAGACGGCAGGGCCAGCACCAAGTGCTGACTCAGCCAGCCAATTCCACGCTGGCCCTGGACACATTGCTTGAGTGCTGGCAGGAGTGACAGCAGACACAGTTCCGAAGCACTCGGGGAATAAAAACTTCTATCAACAGTACGTAATCAATGAAAGCAGGTTAGAGAGAAAAGTTCAGCTAAATAAACAGAGTACTAAATATCCGTAGACATACTCATCAATTTTGTGTTTCCTACACAGCCTATCTTTGTACCAATAGATGTTTTAGCGAAAATCAGATGATACTATATGTTGTATTATAACTTGGTTCCTATAATTTTATCAAAAGTTTATTATGAGGCTGGAGAAGTGGCTCAATGTCTAGTATGTCCAAGACCTTATGTTCCTCCCAGCAACTTAAGAGAAACAAATTGCCATGTAGTGGCTGCAGATGTAGCTCACTGATGAGACTCTAGCTTGCCTAGAAGTGTGAGGCCTTGGGTTTGATCTACCAGCATCACACACTAGACCAGAGTGTGGCAGTACACACCCATAATCTCAGCACTCAAGAGGCTGAGGCAGGAGGACTGCCACCAGTTCTAGGCCAGCCTACATATTAAGCATGGAGTGTAACTCTGTCTTAAAAAATTAGCTTGTACTATATGCTGATCATATTAGAAGACTTATGTCATGGTTTGGATCTGGAGTGTCCCCCGAAAGCCTCATGTACCTAAGGATATTGTGCAGGGTCGGGAGTTGGGGTCTGATGGGAGTCAGGTGCTTGGGGGCGTGACCTGGAGAGGCATGTGCTGGTTCTGCCCCTCCTCCCAGGCTAGTCTCTGTCGTGCTGTACCAGGATCTCTGTCTCCAGAGCTGATGCTCCAGCTCTGGCTCCGGCTCTGGCTGTAGCTGTGGACCCAACATGTAATTCCACCATTTTCCAGTAGTGAGTCACAGTGACAAAAAAGTAATTAAGACAACTTACGATTCAGCAACACTGCAGTATGTTTTTTTCTTTTAGCACTTGAAATGGAACCCAAGGCTCCACTGGGTGTTCATCAAGTGGTCTACTAAGAGCTGTGTCCAGCCCATTTTACACTTTTGGATTTGCATATTTATCAATTCTGAGAGGATGTCTCGGTGTAAAGCTCAGGGTGGCCTTAACCTCCATTCCTCAGGCCTCAGCCTCCAGAGTGCTGGGGTTTGCAGATGTGTGCCACATGCTCAGCTCTGTATTTTTATTTTATTTTGATACAGGTTCCACTAAGTAGCCCAGGCTGAACTCAAACTTGCAATCCTGCCACAACATTCAAAGTAGCTGGGCTTCCAGGGGTCCAGCCATGCGTCTTCTTTTTAGTCCTGGGGGTTAGCCCCAGGGCCTTGCCCGCACTAGGCATGTGCTTGTCTGCCATTAAGCAACATCCTCAACATGGTGTTTTATTTTATTTATTTATTTTTTTGAGCCAGGGTCTCACTAAATCAACCAGGCTGAGTCAAATCAACTTTGTGATTCTCTTGCCTCAAACACTTTTTCCTTGGGGTGGTGTTGGGGGGCATTTCTGGGAATTGAACTCAGGGTCTTCCCACTAAGCTAGCTCCATTTTAGTTTTTAATTTGAGACAAGGTCTAAATTGATAAACTGTGTGGCTGGGCTCAATCTTGTGATTATTGTGCCTCAGCCTCCCAGAGTGCTGGAATTACAGGTGAATCCCACTATATCTACCCTCTTGAGGGGCTGGGATTGTGGACTTGTGCCACTGTGCTAGGCTGGTGAGAGTAAAAAAAAAAAAGAAAAGAAAAGAAAAAAAGAAATCACATTCGGGACTGGAGGAAGGCCCAGAGCTGGATTCCCCACACCACATAAAGCTGGGCATAGTGGCACACACCCATAATCCCACAACATTCAGGAGGCTAAGGCAGAAGGACTGCCATGTGTCCAAGGCTAGCATGAGCTACACAGTGAGTTCAGCACCAGTCAGAGCTATAGAGTGAGACACCATCCCCTCAAAAAATTACCATATTGATCAAGAATAATCTAAAGCTGGGCATGGCAGCATATGCCTAGAGTCCCTGCTACATAGGAGCCTGCTGCAGGGGAATCACTTGAGAGCACACCAGTTCAAGACCAGCTTAGGCAACATGGAGAAACCCTGTCTCAGGGGGAAAAAAAGGGACACATCACACTAACTTCTTGAGATAGGGACCCCTATCTTGTCAGGATCAGTTCCAGCCAGTTTTGTCCACATAGTGCTCCACGTGGTGATTATCTGCGGCAAGTTTTGGGCCAATGTAGGAAGGTGCCCCCATCCAGGTGGTAGCGCCTGGAGACGTGGGCCTCTCCCTTCATCTGGAAGCACTTGATTCTGAGCAGCGACTGGTAGCATACTACCCTTGCTGCATTGTTTTCCTGGCTTGCCAGATGCTCCTCTTTGGCTCTCCTGGGCTGCTTCCTAGTAACCTTCTGACCTCTGCAAGTTAGAGCTCCCCAGAACTCACTGGTCCTCCAACTGCGCTCGCTGGGAGACCTCATCCAGTTTTCCAGCTTTATTTATTTACATATCACCTCCCTTTTCCCTTTCCACTCTATCATCCACCCCCCTTTCCTTCCCCTCTCCACATAATCCATCTTCTGACTGTCTTCTGTATCTCTTACATTTTTTATGGTTTGGTTTTATCACATTAGAGAAACTGTATGATACTTAACTTTCTGGGTCTGATTCATTTCGCTGAGCATGATGGTCTCAAGGTGCATCTATTTACCTAGAAATGACCCAAATTTGTCTTTCTTTATAGCAGAGTAATACTCTATTGTGTGTGTGTGTGTGTGTGTGTGTGTGTGTGTGTGTGTGTGTCATCTTCTTTATCCAGTCACCTGCAGCCGGGCACACTGGTATGTTCCAAGTCTTGGCTATTACAAACTGTGCAGCTACTATAAACATGGGTGTGCATGTATGACTATTATATGACCTCAACTCTTTTGGGAAGATAACCAGAAAGGTATAGCTGGGTCAAACAGGATGTTGACTTTCAGTTTCCTGAGGAATCTCCATACTGCCTTCCATAGCGGTTGTACCCGTTTACAGTCCCACCAGCAATGTAGGAAGGCTCCTGCTTCCCCACAGCTTGACGGGATGTGTTGCTTTCTAAGTTCATCATAGCTCTAGACTCAGCTATTCCTCCAGGCCTTATTTTTATTCTTATTTGTTTTTGAGACAGGGTCTCACTTTGTAGTCTAGGCGGGTCCCAAACTCACTACGTAGCCCAAGCCAGCCCTGAACTCACAGCAATCCTGTCTCAGCCTTCTAAATGCTGGGATTACAGGTATGTGCCACCCTGCCTGGCTTATGCGGTGCTGGGGAATCAAATTCCGGGCCTTGTGCTTGTCAGGCAACTGCTCTAATCACTGTACTACCCTGTTTTTTTTTTTTTAAATCACTATTGCTTTGTAATATAGCTTTGTTTATATTTTATTGTATTTTATCTTGAGTCTTATGCTTGCTAAGCAAGTGCTGTAATGGCCTATCATAGCCTATACTATTTCTCCAGCCCCAGTTTTGAGCTTAAAAACCCCTAAATTCTGCACCACAGTCCCCAACTCTAAATCTGTGTAAGGAGTATAGCTCAGGTGTATAGCACTCCGCTGGGGGGCCTAGGTGTTATCCCTAACATGGCAAAAATTAGCCAGGCACAGTGGTATATGTCTAAATGCTTAAAGCAGGAGGACAGTGACAGAGTTTGAGGTCAGCCTAGGATACATGGCAAATCCAAAGGCACCCAGGACTACATACTGGAATCCAGTCTCAACAACAACAAAAAACGAAAGGAAAAGAAAAAAGACCAAAAGGAAATAAATTTGTACACACACACATCCAACTGAAGCCTGTTCCTTCCCAAGTTGCTACCATCTGGTGCTCGCACTGTTACCACCTCTTCACAGTCTGAATTCCACCCCACTGGGGCCAGCTCTGTCTACAAACAACACTAACCCACACAACACAGCAGCTTATTTTCCCTAAGGTAAAACAAATCCAGATAGAGATGGAATGGAGATTCTAGGGAAGGCACCATGAGGAGTTCAGTTCCCTTCTTCCTGCTCTGCGTCCTCATGTGAGGTTGGCACTTTGAAGCTGCTTCACAGCTCTAAACGGCTCAACAACCTTCAGCCGTTCTGCCTGCTTTCTGGACAAGGAAATGTTGGAGAAGCCTGTTCTCTCTTTAAGGAGCCCTCCCGGTGGTCTCAGCCAATACTGGAAGGTATAAATTCATGGACAGTAACTTATGCATCCCCTGAACACGCGCCAAAATGCTTAAACGACAAGATCAGAGAAAGAAGGTGAGATGGGGTGCTCATTCTCACTGGCCCTGCCACCAGAACTCCCCCAGGTTACAAACGAGGTCCTGCTCAGAGGGTGGTGGAGTCGCAGTGCGCCGGGTGAAGAGAGGCAGCTGAGGCAGGCAGGTGACAACAGGCTTGTGGCTACTGCCCACGGCATCACAGTATTGTTCTGCCTAGGGCCACGGTCCGCTCATGTATCTGTCCTGTCTACTGATGACGCGGAACAGCTGAGATCCGTGTCCTCACCTCTGCACACTGGCAGCCACTCATCTGCATTTTACTGAGGAAGGAGGTAGGGACAAGCGGGAATAGAGCAAAGCTGGCCAGGCTGAGCTGGAGCCTACTCGGGACAGGTCCTAGAATGAGCGAGACGCCGGGACTTGTCTACATTTGGCTATTTCTACTTTCATGGCTCTGGACATTTCACCATTAGCATGAGGAACAGAAAACCTTGTCTCATGGAGGGATGAGCTCTGCCAGCAAGTTCCCATTTGCACAGAGACAACAAAGGCCAGAGGCAGCTGAGGGGACCTGTGCACACAGGTCACGCCATGTGCTGGTACCAGAAATTATTTTGGAGGTGGGGGCTGTGCTGGGGATTGAAGCCAGGGCATGCTGGGTACTGAGCTACATGTCAGTCCTTGCTAGGATTTTAGACTAATTGTCTTCTTTGGGTGCTCAGGTTCTAGGTTTGTAAAGGGAGAAATTGGGTGTGGTGGCACTACAATCCCAGGACTAGGAGGCTGAGTCAGGACCACCATGAGTTCAAGGTCAGCCTGGGCTACACAGTGAGTTCAAGTCCAGCCTGGACTACAGAGTGAGACCATGTTTCAACAAAATAAAATAAAATACAACAAAATAAAGATGATGGGTTACTATTCTACCCTGCAAAGTCTCACAAGCTGACCAGCAACCATAAGAATTAATTCAGAAGAGAAGGGTTGGGGATTCGGCTAACACACACAAGGTCCTGATTCCATTCCCAGCCCCACCAAAATAAATACATAAACAAAGGAAGAAAGAAAGAAAGAAAGAAAGAAGAAGAAAGAAAGAAAAGCTATTATTCAACCAATAATTGTGGTCCTTGATATCCTCTACTTCTCCTTCCTTCTCATTTGCCACCAAATCTGTTTCCTCTCTTCTATCCCTCATACAACCATTAAAAAGCTCATATCAACACAGCACCGCAGCTCTCTCCCCATCCTCTCCTTCTTCTCTTTTTATTTCTGAAGTAAATCCCAGTAAACCGAGATTCAATGTAAGGTCAAACTTACAAACTATCTTTTAAAAATGCCTTTTAATATTTTATTTAAATCTCAACTTCAAAAAAGTAAATAACTAATTAACTTTTTACTTTGTGGAACTGGGAAATGAACCCAGGCCCTCCACAGTGAGCCCATCTCAACTCTTTTTTAACTTTTTTTTTTTTTGGCAAGTGTGAAGAGAACACTTTATTGGGAATATAACAGAAGGGGAAAGAAGGAGGGTAAAGCTTTTGGTTGTCAGAAGGGGGACCTAGAAATGTGGGTTGCCCCATAACTTTTAATTTTTATGATAGGGAGGGTCTTGTTGAGTGGCCAGGCTGGGCTCTAACTTGTGGTCTTTCTGCTTCAGGCTCCCAGCATCAGACCATTTTCTGCTGCATTGCACAATCTGTTGTTCCACTATACTCCCTATTTCTAAGGGACTTGAAATTTATTCTACAAGAGGTGGTAGAAAAATATGGTGTCTAAATTAAAACAAATTTATTACAGTGAGAGACACATTGTTACTAATTTCCCTTAATACTCTTCCTTGCTTTGAACACACCCTTTCATTCTTTCTTTTCTATTTTTTCTCTCTCTTTTTTTTCCAATCCTGGAGATAAAACTCAGGGACTTTACATTGAGCTATATCTCCATCCTGCTTTATTTTTAATTTTGAAAGACAGTCTCACTAAATTACCCAGGTTGACACTGAATTTGTGCTCTTGCTTCAGTCTCCTAGGGTTCTGTGGGGTGCACCATCATGCCTGGTTCTGACACTTTTTTTTTTAAACGCATTTGATCAAAAAATCTGGTGAATGTAAGTGGTGCATGCTACAGGACATATAAGGAGGCTTATAAAACGTTAAGTGTGTTCTCACTGCCAGCTCTGGCTCTCGAAGACTCTGGCTCTCCCTCAAAGTCAAAATGTTTGGGACAAACAAACACTCTGAATTGATCTGGATACTGAGGCAGCCACAACAGCACAACAAAAGACACCCATGAAAAAGGTCTCACAGCACTGCTTAAGAGGCAGGAACAACGGAATTAGTGTGTTCAAATCGAGGGGGAGAATGTTTTTGAGGGGAGATTAATGGCAATGTATCTTTTACTATAATATGTTTTTTTTTTTAAAAAAAAAGTTAAAACACTAACTTTTCCCCAGCCCCACATAACCTGGGCATGGCGGCACAATCCTGTAAACCGAGAACCAGGGAGGCTGACGCAGGAGGTCTGCTGTGAGTCCAAGGCCAGCCTGGACTACACAGTGAGTTCAGGACCAACCTGGGCTTCAGAGCAACACCCTGTTTCAGGGGGGAAAAAAAAAGAAAAAAAAAAAAAGAAAAAGAAAGAAAAGAAAAAGAAAAAAAATCCATTAACTTTACTTTTCAATCACACCTTACAGAAGCCTGACTGCACTGACATGGACCTCTCACCCATTTCAGTAGTGAGTCATACAAGGCCCCTTCACAAGGGAGCTGCGTCCTGGGTTCGTACTGCATCACGTCAGGACATACAAGATCATCTGTCTCAATCTGCTGATACTTAGATCAGTGGGACTCAGTGAAAAAGGTAAAGGGAAATTTTCCTTGAGCAATTCACTAGCCACCTTTTACCAAATCATTTTGCTCTGTACTGCTGGCCACTGTCTGAGTCACTGAATTCATGATGGCAAAAAGACTTCTCTAATTGTATCACTCCTTGTACCCAGAGGAAGGCTGTGATTCTTCTATATAGAACTTTCCTTCATCCATTAGGGTAATTTGGTTACTCTGAAAACCAAGGTATATTAAACAAGCAGAAAATTGGCATGATTCTTTTTTCCTTTTAATTAGTGATTTTCAGAATAATGCGTGAATTCTTCATCTATGTTTTGACAAAGTCAAAGGGTCCAGACCCTCCAGAGTGGCAGTTGCCTTCTGGCACTAGTGGCTTCCACCCACAAAGAATGGGCTAGGTGGACAGTAAATCTTGTTTGTTGTTCATAGCTTAAGTTTATACCCAAATTCCAACTGCTTAACTAATCGTTAACTCATCTAAAGGCAAAAATCAAGACAACTTAGATAATAGCAGACTCAGCCCCATGCAAAATTAAAGTCTGAGCTAGCGATGTAACCCAGCAATAGTGTGCTTGCCTAGCATGCACAAGGCCCTGGGTCTGATCCTTAGCATGGGGTGGTGTCAAAAAAGACTAGAAATTAGCAACACTCCGAAAATTAAATTCATGGAAGTGTTTATGAAGTGTACTTCAGTTTCTGATTAACAGCAGCAATTTGGATTTTAATGTGGCACAAAAAATAAGTACTGTCTAGAAAGTCTTTGCCTACCCCGATGTCAAGACACCAAGAGCAAAAGAAATTATCCCCATTATCAACAAATGGGATCTTGTCAAACTAAAAAGTTTCTGCACAGCAAGGAAACTGTCAATATTATAAATAAAGAACCAACAGACTGGGAAAAAATATTCACCAACACCTCAGATAAGAAACTCATAACTAGAATACACATGGAGCTAAAGAAAATTAAGCCTACCATAATAAAGGATCCTATTGAAAAATGGGCACATGAAATGAAGAGGCAGTTCACTCACGAAGTACAAAGGGCCAATAGATACATGAAAAGATGCTCAACATCTCTAGCCATAAGAGAAATGCAAATCAAAACAACGCTAAGATACCATCTCACTCCAGAGAGAATGGCCTATACCAACAAGTCAAATAGCAATCAGTGCTGGCAAGGCTGTGGGGAGAAAGGAACCCTCCTGCACTGCTGGTGGGAGCGTAAATTCATTCAACCACTCTGGAACGTAGTATAGAGAACACTCAAAAGACTAGAAATAAATACCTGCTTTGATCCGGTGACATCCCTCCTGGGAATATATCCAAAAGAGGCCAAAACAACATACAACAGAGATATATGTATAGCCATGTTCATAGCAGCACAACTAACAATAGCTAGAACATGGAAGTCACCAAAATACCCATCAACAGACCAGTGGATACCCAAACTGTGGTACGTATACACAATGGAATACTATGCATCTTTAAGGTCCAACAGAGTGGATGTTTTTACAGGCAAATGGAAGAAACTTGAGAACATCATGCTTAGTGAAGTGAGTCAGAAACAGAAGGTGAAACACTGAATGGTCTCTCGGATATGAGAGTCCCAGACCACAACTATCTAATGAAAGACAAAGTGAAAGAGGGGGACAGGGTGGGGGTGGAGGGAGGGAGGGGAAGGTGGGGGGGGACTAAAGGAGAGAGGGAAAGTCCTTGTCACCTTGACAAGATACGTATGTGCACAAAATGCTCAACTCCATTGTAAATCTTAAATCTTGCACTTGTACATATCAATAAAATGGGGGAAAAATAAGTACTCTGTAATCTGTATGGAAGATCCAGTAGTGAAGACACGAAATAACACTGAGTGTTACCTTTAGGCAAAAAGAGAGAGAGCAAGAGAGAGAGAGAGAGAGAGAGAGAGAGAGAGAGAGAGACAGAGAGAGAGACAGAGAGAGAGAGACAGAGAACATGCCCATTTAACTCCAAGTGAAATCACATTATTGAAATAGGCTTCTAATATTTTCCATTACTGTACTACAGTATTTCTGACATATCTACCCAAAATAAATGGTAATATGACTGAATTAAGGTCCTAAGATGGAGTCAGTGCTCACAAGTCATTTCAAACAAATACACTCATGGGTAATCATATAGCATGTAAAAGAAATCTGTCAGGGCAGCAGTACCTGTCAATCAAAAGTATGTCTCTCACCAAGTGTGGTGGCACACTCCTGTAATGCCAAGCACTCTGGAAGGTTGAGGCAGGCCCACCACAAGCTTGAGGCTAGACTGAGCAACTAAGTGACTTAACAAGACCCTGTCTTTAAAATCAAAAATAAGGGGCTAGAGAAATGGCATAACAGTTCAAAGCCTTGAGTTTGATTCCCCAGCACCACATAAAGCTGGGCATGGTAACACACATCTGTAATTCCAGCATTAGGGAGGCTGAAGCAGGCAGATTGTCCTGAGTCCAAGGCCAGTCTGGGCTACACATCAGTGAGTTCAGGACCAGCCTGGGCTACAGAGTGAGATTCTGTCTCAAAACAAATAAACAACAATAAAAAATAGAATGGACTGGAGATACAGGTCAGTTTGAAGGCCCTAGGCTGGATATGGAGACCCACAGAAAGTGTGTGTGTGTGTTGGGGGGGGGTGGTGGTGGCAGGGAGCGAGTGAACATGGCTCAGTGGAAAAGCACTGAATTCAATTCCCAGGACACACACAAAAAAGTTTGAGATGTAGTTCCAGTACAAAGCCCTAGATTCAATCTCCAGTATTACTCTCTCTCTATCTCTCTCTCTCTCTCTCTCTCTCACACACACACACACACACACACACACCCCGAAGACATATCCCAAACCCTGACTTTAGGCCAAAGTCATTAGAAGAATGCATGAAAAGAATGCACTGGCCACATGGGGGTAGGCAGAGGGGTGTTCCATGCTTTGTGCTGCGGCTGAACTGCTCCCAAGTTCAAGGCTTTCTCACAGGCAGATCAGAGTCTCAGTCTGTGTTCTACGGCTTGAGCAGACTCTCGAAGATTCCCAAGAGAGGCGCTCTGGCTCACAGGCCTGAAGACTGAAAAGCCACAGCATGCACAAAGTCAAAGAGCAAGCATGTTGATGCAAAAGCAGCCAAAGATGAGGAATGTTCTCCCTTTACAACCTCCCACTCTGGAGACCACTAATCCAGCCCATTACGGCAAGAACTCACACAGAAACACATTCATCCATCCCAATGACCTAGTCACTTCGTAAGGGCCCCACTCTCGCTCAGTACTGTTACACTGGAAATCAAATTTCACAAGAGCACTGCTGGGACAAACCACATCCGAACTACAGCAAGACGCGCTGTCTGGCCAGCCAGGCTCAGCAATGGTAGGCCACACTGCCTTTCCCAAGGATGAATGTTAAAGAGCTTCTCAGGAGCTGGCTTATAAAACTCTTAAAAAAAAATAAACCCAAAATCAAAAAACCCTAACTGAGCAAAAATCCACATGACTACCCACTGCACCTGAGCTGATGAACATTCTGAGACAAGATATCCTTATTAGCCTATAGCTAACTCCCCTGGCAGTGCACATTCCATAAACAACAGACACTGCTCAATGCTAAGTCTACAGTCCTACACTTGGCGATCACATTTTAGAATGACTTATAAGTCAACTGTTTGACACTGAGAGCAGACCCCATACATTCTAAAACCCCCAACAGCACTTAGTTTCTAGACTAGCTCTGCAAAGCCTGTTCAGTCCATTACATGCAAAAACCAAGACAGTGTTCCAACTCTCCTCATCAGCATTTCAATGGGGAAAGCCAATTCAAAATTTAGACTACAATAAGTATTTTCCCTTCTCAGCTCCATTAGTCCTTGCTGGTCTTCCAAAAAAAAAAAAAGAAGGAACAGGGCTTGAGGAATAACACAGTGGCTAAAATGCTTGCCTAGCAAGCACAAGGCCCTGGGTTTGATTCTCCAGCACCACATGAACTGGGTGTGGTGGTGCAAGCCTGTAATCCCAGCACTCAGGAGGCTGAGGCAGGAGGATTGCCATGAGTTGGAGGCCAGCCTGGGCTACACTAGTGAGTTCAGGACCAGCCTGAACTACGCAAGTGAGACTCTGTCTGAAAAAAAAAAAAAAAAAAAGGAGGAACAAAGTGGGTATTGTCATTACCAGGGCCTTACTAAGCCCCTAAGTGTCTTGGTTGGTTCATCTTCTCAAATGATCCTTACCTGGGAATAAAGGTCACTCACTGTCCAGGACTGGAGCACAGTGACGTAAAACTAAGTTGTGGAGGCATGACTCAAAGAAGGGCTCAGTAACATGATGGTAACATAAAGGCCTTTCAATAACTCTAGTGTGAAATCCTGAATAAAGCTAAGTACCATGTCATGATGAGATGATAGCAGTCACAGCTGGGTCTCATTCTGTACAACACTTCCTAAAACAGGGCAGAGTTGTCCCTGCTCTTTTGCCACATCTCTGCCACGTGGTGACCAGACTGCACAACACAGTTCTTTACAGAAGACAAACAAGAGCTAAAGCTGTGCACTCAGCATGCACACTGTGCATCTGCACACACGTACACTGTGACAGAGAACAGCTCACACCAGCAACAGGGGTCACCAGATAACAACGGGTGAGACAGGAGAAAAAATTACAAGTTTTAAATTTTGTTGCCTGAATTTCTTCTGAGAATTGCAAGCATACTCCACATGTGTAATTTAAAAAATACTTTCAACTATGATAAACCATTTATAAACGCTTGAAAAGAGAGATTTCCTGAACATAAAATGTGATTATAGAAATAATAAGAAACAAGGCTGGAAATCGTAGAAAGTCCAAACATGCTTCAATAGAAATACTCAAAGCAGAATGACCAAGGAGGTTATTACTCATTTATACCAACGGGCGAAGCAAACTACAGCCCAAGAACCAAATCTTATCACAGAATTGAGAGGTCCAATTGGTAAAAGCAGTCTTTTCTGTTTTTTAAAAGAAATCTATACAAAACAAGGATGATTAAACTGCTACTGGCTGATCAGAGGCCAAATTAATTATGGTACTGTCTACTTATCTCTGGCCGAAATCAAAAGACTTCTGTGGTAGACAGAAAAAAGGTTTATTTAAAGACAGCTTTTGGGGAAGGTGGTTAGAGTCATTTCTCCAAAACTGCGCATCTCTCCGACTTGTCATTGTGAACCAGGGATTTTCATGAGATTGGGGAGGGGGGAATTAAGAATTACAAACATAAATTACCCAATAAATTTTACAGTCTAGGGGCTGGAGGAATGGCTCAGCAGTTAAAGCAACTGCCTTGCAAGTGCAAGGCCCTGAGTTCGAATCCCCAGCATTGCTCCCCAGTACTATGTGAAGTTGCACACGGTGTCACACGCTTATAATCCCAGAACTCGGGAGGCTGAGGCAAGAGGATTGTCATGAGTAAGACACTATCCTGGGTCAAACAGTGAGTTCAGGAACAGCCTGGGCTATGAAGTAAGACCCTGTCTTAAAAAAAAAAAATTACAGTCTATTATAAGCTAGCAAATTTTCTGACTGTCAACATCTGCACAGCTTCTGTTGCCTTCTTCACTCTCCCTCAGTCCTTCACACCACTTGTAGCTGTCACTGAAGCCTGGAGTGGAGTCCTTGATCTGAAGAGAAACTGCTTTTCCTTCTCCAGCAGGCATCTGCATATCTATACTTATGGTATACCTATGCTACCACAGAAAGGGTGGGGTGGAGGGCCCTCTCTACTCCCTAGAAAATATAATCTTCAATTTAAAACGCTATCTTGGGGCTGGAGGAATAGCTCAGTGGTAAGCTGAGTTCAATTCCCCAGCACCACATACACTGGGTGTGGCAGCACACACCTGTAATGCCAGCACTGGGGAGCCTGAGGCAGGAGGATTGCCATGAGTCCAAGGCCAGCCTGGGCTACAAAGTGAGCTCAGGACCAGCTCTGGACTAGTGAGAGAGACCCTGTCTCAAAAACAAAACAAAAACCTCTCAAAGCAGTATCAGTTAGCCTATCTAGTAACTTCAGTGATTAGATTTGGCACATATGACTGTGACTTGAGCTTCAGAGTGAAAAAAGGGACACTGTCCCTTCTAACACCTTACACACCTAGGAGACTAACCTGAATGTACAAACACACATGGAAATGCTGATCTCAGATTAACCCTCTAAGCAGCTAAAGATAAATTTTAATATCTATCAGGTAAACTAAGAGATCAAAGACAAACAAGTCATTTCCTGAGTGAAACCAACAAAGAAAGGGCTATTTTTATTGAGTAAAACCTGTATTCTAGCCTTACATTCTAATCTGAAGGCCCTAACAAGGGCAACTATTTCATTTTTAACCATCAAATACTTAGAAGAAATGTGCTGAATAAGACTCAAATACAAGTGAATGTGAACAGCTGTGAATTTATAAAGAGAAAACTAATTGTGGGCTGAGAGTATGCTCAGTGGTTATAGCATTCGCTTAGCATGTGCAAGATCCTGGGTTCAATTCCCCCCATCACATAAAAATCAGTCAGGAGTGGCAGCATACACCTGTAATCCCAGCACTCAAGAGGCTGAGGCAGAAAGGCTGCTCGGAGTTTTGAGGCCACCCTGGGCTACCAGGTAAGTTCAGAACTAGTCTGGACTACAGAGTGAGACCCTGTTTTGGGGGGCTGGATGAATGGCTCAACACAGAGGTTAAAGCACTTGCCTAGCAAGCACTAAGTAACTGAATTGATTCCCTAGCACCACATAAGCCAGGTGTGGTGATACACGCCTGTAATCCCAGCAATTGAGAGGCTGAGGCACGAGGATTGACATGAAGTCTAGGTCCAGGCTGGGCTACATAGTAAGTTCAGGACCATTCTGGGCTGCAGAGCAAGACCTTGTCTCAAAATAAACAAACAAGTAAATAAATAAATATAGAAAATTGAGACCCTGTTCAAAAACAACAGCCCAAAAACTAACTTATTAAACATAACTGAAATTTTTGACAAGCCAATGACTTTACAACGAAAGCTTATAAATTACACTCATAAGTACTTTTAATTCTACTATTAGTATATATTTAGAAACGAGTTTCAAATTTGAAAATTTTAAGGAAAAAACATAAAATACAAGAGAACTGTTTATTTTTTTGTGGTGCTGGGGCCTGAAGCTAAGACCTTGTGCATATCAGACACACAGTTTGACACTGAGGTACACCACCAGTCCTGTTTAATAATCACTTAACCTACCCAATTTTTTACAAGGAGAGAGTATCCACATGAAAGGGGGAAAGGCTGTCATTCCACTGACCTCCAGAGATAGAGCCCTGCGTCCTCAACCCTGGATTGGATTTTCCTACCTACGTACACCACACAGGTACTCTACCTCAATGTCCTGGAGACTGAATTCCTTCTGGTCGGTGAAGTTCGCGGCCCCCACACTCAGTTCCATCAGCATCTTGGCGATCTCTGGCTTTATGGCCGACGTCAGCCGGCTGGCTGCCTCCATGACGTGCTCCTGCACGTCCTTGAGCTGCGTCGCTGCTTTTGAGTAGTGAGAATTCCTGAACACAGTGCTGAAGAGGTCTGTGAGGAAAGTACTGGCACGGCAGAAGACATTGAGGGCGTCCAGATACTTAGAGATGCCCTGCTGGATGTCAGCGATGGGTGTGGAGGGGGGCACAGCATGGTGGCAGCTGCCCGCAGCAGTCAGGCTGCCCATGGGGGCAGCAGTGGCCGTGGACGCCAGGGGAGCACCCAGCGCGCGGCCCAGCTCAGGCATTGGGTACTGTGGGTGCTGCTGCACCTTCTGCTTGGACCCGCCAAGCAGGAAGCGCCTCTTGTAGTCCATTTTACTGTCCTGGGCACTGCAGCAATACATGCGGGAGGGAGATCTGCCCCGGGGACCTCGAGCAGGGCGGGCTTCTGAACCTTGTCTTCTAAAACAGTAGCTAGGTATAAAAATAGTGGAGTTCTGCAAATTTAAGTGTTAAAAAAGGCATTTCCATGAGGCAAGTGACCATGTGATCTAACACAGAGGTGAGAAGAACAGGTTTATATAATTAATATTTTCAGTGTAGGCAGAAGTTCTGACAAAATAAAGTGTATTCAAAATGCTGTATAAGAACTGTTGAGCATTCTGCTGTCTCAATAAAAAGATATGCTTGCTGAGGAAAATGCTTACTTATAATTGCTCTCCAAGAATATTTTCATACTTGTATTTACAATGGCAGAAAAATAACTTAACAGTAAAAAATGTAATATAATGTTATCTTCAATACACCAAAAAAGTTAGAACCCCAAAACCCACAAGCTGATCAACAGCAATTTAAAAAGCAGTACAAGATGACATCCACACACGTCCTTAAGGAGATAAAACCACAGCAGAATTGTGACAGAGCCTGCCTGTCAAATTCATTTACCTATAAATCTTCTTCTTGATGCTAAAAATCCCCAAATATCCTGTAATGTCTTCTGAAAACAGGTTTTCTTTAAAAACGGCATTTGTTATTTATAAGTCTTCTTTCCTTTTATTTGTTGAGGTAGCGGTTTCCTTGTAACATCAGTAAGAGACGCTTCCAGACTGGGTTGGCCCTCCGCTGGAAAGCCTGAAGCAAGAATGCACAGATGTATTCATAAGGCCCCTAAGTCATTTCCTGTAAGGGGAAAAAGGAAAATAAAGTCAGGAAGGCTGTGGGACAATGAGCAATTCTGGAACATTAACTCTGCCATGCTGTCACCCAAGTAAGTAGGCTACATATAAATGAAGTAAGAAATCTAACGATATAGAAGCAGGACAAAAGTGAGAGCCGAACTACAAAATGATGACTCAGAAAATTCTCCAGGTTCCAGTGTAAGAATAATGTGACAAAGAAGTCTCTTAAACTTAGCATAGTGGCGGATACCTGTAACCCCAGTACTCAAGAGACTGAGCCAGCAGGATCACCTTGAGTTCCAAGATAGCCCAACTACATACTGAGTTTAAGACCAGCCTGGGCTACAAAGCAAGACCTTGTCTCAATAAATAAATAAATAAATAAATAAATAAATAAATAAATAAATAAAAAGGCTACAGACTGGCTATGAATTTGACCCTCCATATTACCACTCCCAAAAGTTCTACAGGCGACACTAGGGCAGGACTTGGTCAATGTGTGGCACTTCTTTGTGTCCTCCACAAAAGGCTCACAATCCTGTGAGAGCCAATGAATTCAGTTGTCCCTTGGTAATCTCTGTGGACTGGTTTCAAGACTGTGTGAGAATACCAAATCTGGGAATACGCAAGTCCTGTATATCAAATGGCACAATATTTGCATACAACCTACACAAATCCTCAGTAATGCTACGCAAACAGACGTTATGCCGTATTTTTCTACAGGTAACAAGAAAAATGTCTGTACATATTTAGTATACACATAATTTTAAAAAACATTTCTGATCTGCAGATGGTTAAATGTGTAGGTACAGAATCAGTAGATACAAAGATCTGACTGTATTCAGATTAGGGAGTTATGTTACAGTGAGAGTCAAGTGATAAATATGTACCTCCTAAAACTGTTAGAGGTAGAAAAAGGGAGAGATGAGTGCCACATGAGAGTAATCAGGAAGACTGTTACAAAAAATATTAGGCAGGTCTTGGTTGCAGAACAGAGATTTTTGCATGTGTGGTGCTGAGACTGGACCTAGGACCTCTGTGCTATGTCACATTCTTAGCCCCTTATTTTGGTTTTGTTTTGAGACAGGTTCTCACTAAGTCATCCAGGACATGCTCAACCTTCTGATTCTCCTGCCTCAACCTCACAAAGTAGAGGAAGTATAGGCCTGTACCAACAGACCCAGATGTTAAGACAGATTTTTGACAAGTGCAAGGACAACTGCAGTAAAGGTCCCGCTGTAGGACAGCACCACGCCTGCTCAGGACACCCAGCTAGGCCAAGTGCAGGGTAAGGAAAGATGAAGCTGGAGAGGTAAATGGCTGGTGGGTAGCGGGAAGGAGACAGGAATCTTCTAATCCTCACCCGGTCACTGATCCCCTCTGGATGTTCAGACTGGAAGCCTGGCATCTCAGTAGGTGCAAATAACAGTATCTGGACATAGCTGGTTATAGTATCTAATACCTATAAGAGGAGATAGTGTGACCCTTCTCATGAAACTAAAATCAGGACTAATGTTGTCTTGAACCACCTGTTCCTCCAAACACAGAGACAGAGAGAGAGTACGTACATATTTTTGGGGGTGGGGGAATATGGGTAGTACTGACCTTTCAAATTGAGCCACATGACTAGCCACATTGAGCCTTTTTTTGTTTGGAAATGGTGTCTCATTTTAAGTCTCTCAATTATTCAGCTTGGGCCTCCAACTTATAATTCTTCTGCGTCAGCTTCCCAGAGTGCTGGGATTGCGATTGCAAGCATATGCTACTATGTCCACCTTCAAATATATTTTACTAAAAGTTATATATAGTACATACTAAACTTCAACTGACATAATATTTGCACAGTTTGATTTTTTTTTCAGTGCTACTGACTAAAACCAGAGTCTTGTTCGTGTTAAGTAAGTGCTCTAACGCTGAGCAATACTTGCAACCCTGGTCCACTAACTGATAATCAGGTTTACTTTCCTTTTATGTAGGTAAAAATACAACTAAATCATACTCTGTAACTTACTATGGCCAATTACCCTAACTCCTTTGTAGTTCTATGATTGTATAAGGAATAGAAGAAGTTAGGAAAGTTACAAGAGCAAAAGACAACAGTGTTGAGGACACAAATACACAAGTAAATTCAATGAAACAACCACTATATATGGCTCTGTATTCAAGAAAGTCTTTTTCTTTTTCAAGAAAGTCTTGATTGATTTTTTTTAACTAAGTATTGAATCCCCAGCCTCACTCACATCTCCAGCCTTTTTAAAAAATTTTGATACAGGGTCTCTCTGAGTCACTAAGTTGCACAGGCTGGACTTGAACTTGCAATTCTCCTACCTCAGCCTCCCAGAATGCTAGGATGATAGGCCTGTGCTACCAGGCTTTTCTAGTGTTTTTATTTTAAAACAAAACACCTCATTCTTTGCCAGGTGAAGAAGTACTAGACTGCTGGAAAAGTCATGATGTATTTTTTTCTGTACTTTCAAAGGTGGTTTATTTATCTAAAGAATACCAATCACTCCGTGATACACTGCCCATTTTACTCCATAACCGTTTGCGGCCTTTCAGTGAGCTTTGTAATTCCTTGTTTGTAGAAGGATCTGCGTTTATGAAGGAAGGGTTGAACAAGGTGCTGGTTTACACCTAATCCAACTTCAGTGTTATACCTCACAGGAATTTTGAAAAAAGCAAAACAAGTGAAAGTCTGCAGGTACAGATCAGGTGGCACGGTGGGTGTGCAGTACTTCCCAGCCAGGCTCTGAGAATCTTTGATGGGTGATCAAACTTGTGTGTGGTCTTGCACTGTCAGGATGGAACATAAAACTCCTTGATGATGAGTGAGCTTTGGATGTTTCTGTATGATGGATTCTTTCAGACTGTCTAAATGCTCACAGGACACTTCAAACTGATTGATTGGTTTCTTGGTAGAAGCTTGAAAAATACAACCCCTTTAAAATTCCACCACACTGAGAGCATAACCTTCCTCTTACCGAATGTCTGCTTCCATGCTGTTTAGTGCGAATTATCACACTGAGACCAAGACTGTTTGTGCACTACATTGTTGTTAACAATCTACTTCTCATCAGCAGTTATAAGTCACTTCAAGTAAGAATTGTTGGGGCTGGAGGAATGGCTCAGTGGTTAAAATCAAGCGCTAAGTACCCGAGTTTGATTCCCCTGCACCGGGAGGCTGAGACAGGAGGACTGCCGTGAGTCCAAGGCCAGCCTGGGTTCCACAGTGAGTTCAGGACTAGCCTGAGCTGCAGAGCAAGACCCTGTCTCAAAAAAAATTGTTTTCTTCACTTTCAATGAGCATATCAGTGATGTTTATGTGCATCATCAAACGAACATCTTTAAATTCACAAGGAACCCAAATATGGAGCCTGCTTATATATCCCAGCTTCTTCTGGTGGCTGTGAACATCTGAAGGACGGATGGTCCATGTTTCTCTAACTTCTCATATTGCACAGTGTCAGCTTGACTATATCAAAGCCTTCATTTTGTTGTCTTCAGCCTCAGTGGTTCTCACTGACCAAGGAGCATTGCTAAGATCAGAATGACCACCACAGAATTTTATGACTCATTGCTGGCACTGATGTTCTTGTAGAGCATTGTTACCATAAACTGTATATGAGATTTCAAAAGCTCAACACGTGTTCTTTCCTTTAAGGAAGTAAAACAGTAAAATACAGCACAGTTTGATCTTCAGTCTTTCCTTTTTTTGATCTTCCATCTTCAACTTGTCTAATCTCCAGAGCTCAACCAAACTGCTCATTTTTTTCAGAATGAAGCTATAACTGCCAGCTCTCAAATGACATAGCAGTAACACAGATACAACTGACTCTAGCACTTCCAAAAAATGAACTAGCACCATGTGTTGCAAAAATACCTTATGACTCTTGTGACAATCCTACAGGAGGTTGGAAATCTACAATTCAGAAGAGGACTGGCAGCTTGATCTCAAACTTTCAGACTCCAGAACTGTGAGCAGCAGGTCTGTTACGTACAAGCCACCCAGTGTGTGGTACTTATGGCAGAGCAGGCAGGAACTAAGACAGCCTGTATGACAGTAAGTCTGTCTGTCTGTCAGTAATCACAGTATTAAGGACGTGGCTGTAACACCCACTAAACATTTTGTTAGGAATGGAAATGGATGGAAAGAGGCTGAAGGTGTATATAATTCAGTGGTAAAGGGCTTGCCTTGTATGCATGAAGCACTGAGGTCAACCCCCAGCACTGCAAAAAATAATAATAAAAAAATGGAAACATTTAGCAAGATGTCATTAACCTTATTTTAAAAAGAAGAAGAAGCTGGATAGGGTGTCACATGCCTATAATCCTAGTACTTTATAAGGCTGAGGCAGGAGAATACGAAGTTTAAGCCCAGGTCAACTTAAGTGACTTAGTGAAACTCCATCTCAAACAATAAAAAGGGCGGTGATGTATTGCTAGCTCAGAGAAAAACCCCAGGGTTAACCCAAATCTAATGAATCAATCTTTGCAGGGTAAAGTAGAGAATATATTTATTAAACAAGCTCCCCAAATGATGCATACTAGAATTTTTTTTTTGAGATAGGGTCTTGCTCTGTAGTCTAGGCTGGCCCTGGACTCACTATGCAGACTGGGCTGTACTTGAACTCACAGCAATCCTCTTTCTTCAGCCTCCCAAGAGTTGGAATTATAGGCAAGCACCAACACGTTCAGTTTATGTAATGATGGGGAATCAAAGTCAGGGTCCTGCACTTGCTAGGCAAGCGCTCTAACTGCTGTGCTATTCCTCCAACCCTCATATTATAATTTAATAACTAAATCGGTCAGCTGAAAACATGCTGAATGCCACAAAGACACTTGAAGAGGTCAGCTATATAAATACCACACCATGTACCTCACGTATTCTCAACAATACTCCTGTTCAGCTAAGATGACGGGAAGGCACCTCAAGGGCTAGATGTGGGGCTCAGAGGTAGGAAGCCCTATATTCAATCCTAGCACCAGGAAAAGAGCAGAGTGGGACAAAGCCAGCCATCTTCCTCTGCCATATGATAAAGGACTCTATTTCTGAGAACTAAAAGCTGGTTTGACAACTCAAGGAAAGTTTGGCTCGTATCACTAACTGTTTCTAACAAGATTCGTCCAGTGCCACAGTCGATCACAGGGTTCTTCTCCAGGCAAAAAAAGGAAAAAAAAAAAAAAGGTGAAAACTGGTTTTAACTTAACAGGTCTGGTATTTCTTTGTTGATCTTCTGGTAGGATTGACTTTCAAGAAAATATCATGGAAGCAAAATACTATTCAAGTTCTATCATTCTTAAATGGGATTTTGCAAGAAACAATATGTAGAGAGGGCAGGGATAGACACCCATTGTCTTCATGACAGTGACTATAATGTCCTCTCACAGAACACCGTGGGAAGCAAGGTGCCGAGCACATGAGATTCACTGTGTCATTTGCTCAATGGACACGACTGCATATTTGTAAATGCATACACACATGCAGACAAGCACTGAGATATTTACCCCTTCCTCTCCCTCTTTTTAGATAAATCTTTCCAATGCCATCTCAAGCGTTTTTCAAATACTTTCCCTCAATTTTATCTCCACGATGCACTAAAATATGTTCAATCCATTTAAGAACATTTCTTTTCCATATTTTCTTAAAGAATTTTAACTCAGAAAACATTCATGATTTATGAATCAACTATTCATGCTTCTGGGAAATAAATATGAAAAACCACAGAAGTTAGCATATTCAAGGCTTGCAAGATTTAAGTAATGTATTTATAAGTTTAATGCTACTTAAAATTCTAAATAGTAGAAAATGAAATTTTAACAGATTAAGTCACATCTCTTCAAGACTACAATAATTTTCAAAGGCTCTCAAACATTAAAACTGAACTCAGACCCAATTACATAATTTATAATGTTCCATTCTGACAGTCATCAGCAATTTCTATTTCAAACAATGAAAACCATGTTTTGAACTAGATGAAAATTCCATATACAAGAGTTTCCTACCCCCCAAATTGGTAAGATCTAAATGCTGTCAGTTATCCTGAGAACACCTCTGAAAGCGTTTCCTTCCAGAGGCACGAATGGAGCTGACAGCCTTAGGAGTCTGATGACCTGAGTGAAACCCTAGCTCTGCCGCTACCAGTTGTGTGATCCTTAACCCCTCTCTGCTTAGTCTCATCTGAAAAACAGATAGTAACACAGAAACATGCCTGGCAAATACTACACCCTCAATATTTGCAAACTTTTTTTAACTTTTCCACAAAACAAGTGAAAGTATACAGACCTCTGTTATCTGTGCTCGGGGGAAAAGTTACTGATAAACAAGAACATCTCAAGTTATCCAGACTGAACCAAACAGAAACCTTCCTAACCTAGGGGAGGAGGTGGCATCATATGCTTCTCAATGTCTCATTTCTACTTAAGTAGGCAAAAGAGCTATGAAAAGAAATTAATCCCTGAATGAATGAGATTTTTCTATTTGGCTCAAGGCTGACAGCTATGATCTGGAAACACAGAGCAGGCTGGCTGGTTGTTTCAGTGCTAGGGATGAGACCAAGGGTCTCATGGTAGGCAAGTGCTCTGCTACTGACCAACACACTCTCAGCCACGGGACAGCTTCAATTTACTTCAGTCATTAAGCCAACAGAGGAACAGAGATAAGCACTGCTGCTGCCAGCAAGTGCACCACGTAAAGTTACAGTCATTTCAAGACTGCAGGCTGACCAGGCCCAAGTACCTACCACCCCACTCTCCCCAAATCCCACTGACAAAACGGAAAAGACGGTATGAGGGAATCCAGCCTAATATAAGGTTCGAGGGCTGCAGTCCAAAATGCAGGCCATTTTCTAGAAGACGGAGAGAAAGCACAGGAAACCATATTACAAGGTACGCAAGAGCAGAGTTGGCTACTTCCCAAATAATGCAGATCTCAGCAGTTAAAGCACATGTCGTAGCAAGTGTTAGATTCCCAGCACCATATACACTGGCTGTGGCAGTACACGCCTGTAATCCTAGCGCTTGCTCAGTGGCTGAGGCAGGAGGGTCAAGGTAAGTTTGAGGCCAGATGGAGCTACAAAGTGAGTTTAGGACCATCCCAGAATACAGAATGAGACCCTGTCTCAAAAAAGGAAATCCAAAGGAGGACAGAAAGGCAGAGCCCTTTTTATCCCAGTTGCTAGATAAATGCCCACCTTTAAATCATTCGTACAGAAATCAGGAGAGGAAACCAGCTAGTCACCTTGAGCTCATCTGTACTTTTACCTCTGGCCACGAACCAGTCAGCTTGCTATAAAGCATATGCACTGCTGGAACAACAGCAGCTTTCTGCCAGTCACCTATATAAACAACCCCATTCAATGACAGGGATCAGCAGATAGTGAAGGCAAACCAAAGGGACATTACAAAGGCAATAAAGATGAAAAGTACGTAGAAAAAACACCTGAAAAGATTCTAACTGGCATCCTCTGAGAGGTTTTATAACATCCTTAAAAGCAAATCATAAAGGAAACAGCAAGAAAGAATTCTTAGAAATAGGGCTGACAAGATGAGGAACAAAAAAGAAATACAATGGGAACACAGTAAGGTATGGGGAGTATAGATACTGCTCTTCTCTCTCATGATGAAGCCAGGCACAGTGGCACATGCTTGGACAGAGTGAGGCAGGACAGCTGCCAAGGCAGGGGGCGACCTGAATGACTGATGAAGAGTCTGTCCCACAATAATGTTTTTTTTTTTTTTTTTAGAAAGGGCTGAGGATGCAGCTTAGGGACAGAATATTGGCCTAGCATGCACAAGGCCTTAGGTTCAATCCATAACACAAAAAACAACAGGGTGGGGGGTGGCTCACTACGGGAGCACTTGCCTTAGGTTCCATTCCAGCACCCCCAAAAGAAAGTAGTGGAAGCATAAACCAAAACCATTGAAAATGTTTATGTATATTGCACAGAGGAGAGTAATGGCAAATCAATTTTTTGACTTACCTTGCTTCTTAGCTTGAGTTTTACAAAACAACATTTGTATAATTAAAATATACACATATAAATCAAAAAGAAAAATGTCCCTAAAACTAAAACTGACAAATGAATCTCAACTACTTATCAAATTAGTGGTATAACCACACAGGAAAGAATTAATTCAAATGTAAATCCTGTTTTCAAGTCGGGCCTGGTGGTGCAGGCCTGTAATCCCAGCATTCTGGGAAGCTGAGGCAGGAGGATTATAAATTCAAGCCCAGCTTGGGTAACACGGTAACTCAGCAGGCCCTGTTGCAAAACCAAAAATAAAAATGGCTAGGGTGTAGCTCAGGGTGATGACCCAGGGCTCGATGCCTAGCACCACCACAACACACAAGCAAGCAAGCAAGCAAACCCAAAAGTATTTTGACTATCTCTCTCCAGTGTTACAGTTAGCAAGTGAAAAGTGACAAGCACAAAGTCAAAGGAAAAAGTCCCTTCATCTTTCATGACTGAGAACACCAATCCGAGCCAGAAGTGGCAGCACGTGCCTCCTGGGTTCAATCCCCAGTACCACACATCACAATTTTATGGTTCTTTTTTTTTTTTCGTGGTACTAGGGATCACACCCACCACGGGTGCACTAACCCCAAACTATGTCCCTAGCCCTTCTTAATTTTTATTGTAAGACAGAATCTTGCTAAATTAGTTGTGCAGGCAGGACTAGATAGGGCTAGTGATCCTCTTGTCTCAGCCTAAGTATTAGGAATACAAGTGACTTATCTGTATCTTGCCAAAAAATTTGTACTTCTTAGCTTTACTTAAAAATTCACTAACCAGGTGGCTGGAGGAATGGCTCAGTGGTTAAAGCAATACCTGAATTAGTTCCCCAGCACGAGATAAACCGGGGTGGTAGCATACACTTGTAATTCCAGCACTTGGGAGGCTGAGAAAGGAGGACTGCCATGAGCCCAAGGCCGGCCTGGTCTCCATAGTGAATTCAGGACCCGTCTGAGCTGCAGAGCAAGACCCTGTCACCAAGAAATCACTAGCCAGTTGCAAGGAATGCCCCCAATACCATATCCAATGACAAAAAAAATAATAAAAATAAAAATAAAAAATAAATCACTGCTCCTTAAAGAAATGGCTTTTAGATCTGAGGTCAGAAACAATATATGCCCAGGACTTCTTGTCAGGCCAGAAAATAGGGTGGTTTTGCCTAAGACTACCAGGCACATGTCAAAAGAAGCAAGAATTAACCAGAAAAATAAGCCCTGTTAATGATCAATATTGAGACAACTTAGCATCAAAGAATAACTGAGAATGAAATCCACTTAGTATAGATTAATGAGGTTGTACTTGGCAAAGAATTCTTAAAAATGACACCAAATGCACAGAGAGCAAGAGGCGGGCATGTTGGACCCATCAAAATGAAAACTTTTGTACATCAAAGGACATTATGGTCAACAAGGCACCCACAAAATAAATACTTGCGAATCATACATCTGGTATATATATAAAGAACTCCTGATCCTGGGTCTAGTAATGAGTACTCACAAGCCTCCAAAACAAGAACAACAACAAGAACTACAACTCATAGCCAGGCTTAGTGGCACAGCAATCCTCCTGTCTCAGCCTCCCAAGTGCTGGATTACAAGGCATGTACTATCACTCCTGGCTTATTTGGTACTAAGCAAGAGCTTTAACCACTGTACCATTCCTCCATCCTCCCTTTTTATTTGTTTATATTTAAAGAGACACTGTAGTGAGGCCAGAAGATCGCACGTTTCAGCTCAACCTCGGCAATTTAGTGAGTTACTGATACCTTGTCTCAATTTTTTTTTTTTTTTTAAGAGGAGGGTAAGACTGGAGGAAGAGCTCGGCAGTTAAAGCACTTACCCAGCAACCACTAAGTACCTGAGGTGATTCCTCAGCATCACATAAGCTGGGCGTGGTGGCACACACCAGCACTGGGGAGGCTGAGACAGGAGTCTTGAGCCTAATGCCATTCTGGGCTACATAAGTTTAGGATCAGATGGACTACAGAGCAAGACCGTGTCTCAAAGGGGAAAAATAAAAAAGGTGTGTGTGGGGGGTGGAGATATACCTCAGGGCAGGCTCTGGCTTCAGTTCCCCCTGACCCCATAACTTATTTTTTAAATGTATTTTTTGACTATAGCTTGTAATATTGGAGTTTGTGATATCTTAATATATGCACATAGTGTGCGCTGATCTCTATCCTCCCCCTCCCTCAAACACTGTTGTCCCAAGAAGCAAATGAAAAGATGCTCAACATTCCTAATCATGAGGAGAATGCAAATCAAAACCACAATGAACTACTACTTCATTTTTATTAGAAGGGAAACAGGTATTGACAAAGATATGGACCACAGGGACTGAACACAGACCCTCAAAGTGTGTTGCATCCCTGACCTAGTTTTATTTTTTACTTTGAGACAAGAACTTGCTAAATTGCTAGATTACCCTGGCTGGGCTGAATTTTGCCATCCTTTTCTCTCAGTCTTCCAGGGGACTGGTATTACACGTCTGTGCTACCACGCCTAACTACAGTTACACTTCGGAGAATACAGAACAGATACTTGGTGGAACTGTGCTCACTGCATCATTATTCATAACACTTGGAAGGTGGGAAGAACCAAAATGTCCACTGAGAGATGAACAAAGCAACATGGTAGAGCCACACATGTAATGTTTCAGCATTAAAGAGGAAAAAAGGGGCTGGAGGAATAGCATAGCAGTTTGCAACACTTGCCTAGTAAGCTCAAGGCCCAGAGTTCAATTCCCCAACACTACATAACAGTATGATGGCACATATCTGTAATCTAAGCACTAGGGAGGCTGAGGCAGGAGGATCACTATGAGTTTGAGGCCAGCCTGGACTACACATTAAGTCCACTAAGTCCAGCCTATACTAGAGAATGAGACATGAGCCCCAAAAAAGGGAAATTCTAATAAACGCTCTTAACAAAAACAAACCTTGAGGACACGTGAAGTGAACTACATTGTACACTTGTACACTAAAGGATAAATATTATGATCTCACATAGTGAGGTGCCTAAAACAGCCAAATTAAAAAAAAAAAAAACAGACACAAAAAAGTAGAATAGAGGATACCAGGAGCTGGAGAAAGTGAGAATTACTGTTAAGTGCGGTAAAGACTTTCAGTTTGGATACGGATCTAGCAGTGTAGGCTTCTGAAAGATCACAAGCTCAAGCCTAGAGGCAGGGGCGTAGTCCAGCGGTTAGAGCACTTGCCTGAACAGGCTACGCCACCAGTTCAATTCTCTGGCATCACATCACCTGGGTGTGGTAGTGTACATCTGTAATCCATACTTGGGAGGCTGAGGCAGGAGGATTGCTAAGAGTTTGAGGCTGGCCTGGGCTACACAGTGAATTTAGAACTAGCCTGGAATACACAGCAAGACCCTGTCTCAAAAAACAAAAACAACCCCCCCAAAAAACTGAAAAGAAACAAGTCCAAGTCTAGCCCGGGCAACTTGGCGGCTTAGACCCTGTCTTGAAAAAAAGACTGGGATGCAGCTCAGTGTGAAGGCCTTGGGCTTGATCCCCAGTACCACAAAAAAACAGAAGCAAAACAAAAAAACTGACCTTAGTTTCAGATGCTAAAAGAATCTGAAGATGGAGAGAGGTGATAATTACGCAATACTGTATATGCACTTACTGCCACTGAACAGTACACTTCAACATGCCTTAAAGGGCAATTGCTGATACATAAATTCTGCCACAAGAAAAGAATTTATGAGTTTATAATAACATTAAGAAAAATTCAATCTCGGGGCTGGAAGAATGGCTCAGAGATCAAGGCACTTGCCTTGCAAGTGCTAAGCCCAGCCTGGGCTCCCTAGTGAGTTCAGGACCACCAGCCTAGGTAATAGAAGAGACCTTGTCTCAAAAAAGGGGGGTGGGGGGAAGAGGAATGGCTTAGTGGTTAAAGCACTTTCCTAGTAAGCACTAAGTACCCCAGTTTGATTCCCCAGAACCATATAAGCTGAGCACGGTGCTGCACGCCTGTAATCCCAGCATTTGAAAGACTGAGATAGGAAGGCTGAAACATGAGGATTGCTGTGAGTCCAAGGCCAGCTTGGGCTCCATAGTGAGTCCTTGACCAGCCTGGGCCACAAAGTGAGACCCTGTCTCAAAACAAACAAACCAAAAAAACCCCTCAATCTTGGTACTGAGACATGAAGCTATTATTCTGAAAATTGACAAGGGGAAGAAAGGCAAGCAATTATTCTGCCTTTCCTGTTTGTACTGCTTTGTAGCATACCCTATTTTGGACATTTCTGTGTAATTAAAAAAAAAACCCTTGCTAATAAATCCAGACAAAATGCTAAGAAAACCACCATTTTGCATCCTAATAAAATAATGGATCTTGCCAATGATTCAATCATTGTTAACATGACCAAGTGAAAATGTGACAAAGTTTAAGAACAGAGTATGAGGCTTGATGAGATCTGCACCCACTAGTTAATTAAGCATCATTAAAAGTGGGGCACCAGACATACAATTACGTACTATTGTTGTGATGAAACACAATGCACACAGCACCACCTACGAAGTACTTTTGCCTCAAACAGGGAACGAAAATCTGGTCAAGTCTCCCTACCTATCCAGTAATTTAGAGAAAACACGAAAGACAGAACTCCAAATTTCAAATATTTTTCTACAGTTCTTTTCAACCTTACTGATCACAAGAACAGTTCTAGAGCTGAGCATAGTGATCTCAGCACTATGCAAGGTGAAGGCAGGAGAACGCCGAGCTCTAGTCCAGTGTGGCAACTCTGGGACTTAGCAAGACGCTATCTTGGATGAAACCATACAGGGCTGCACATGCAGCCCAGACAGAGGTCCTGGGTTCAATCCCTAGTCTGGGAAAAAAAAAAGAAAAAATGGTAAACAGTCCTGGTAATCACTGACTTTTCTGCTTTGTTTGAGACGGTCTCACTCTGTAGTCCAGGCAGTTCCAGAGCTTACTATGTGGCCCAAGCTGGCCTTGGCTTTGTGGTAATCCTGGGCTTCAGCCTCCTGAGGGCTGAGCTCACAGACATGTGTCCCCATGCCCACCACTGATCTTACAGCCTAGTAAGTTATTAAATTAGTAACTTCTCAGAGCAATTTTATCAACTTTATCTTTTAATTTCATTTTTACATAATCTCTTTCCTGTATTTTACACAGAAGTTATGCCTCCTGGGGTTCCCTGGCAAAATCAAACTCCTCATGTGAAGGAGAGTTCCAGCAACACCCCCACTGGTCCACGGGTGCCTGCTGACCCAGCACCCTGCAGTTCTGTCCCTTTTCCAAACCCCCGGCACACAAGCTCCTCCCACATGTGGTGCCTCTGCCATGACAGCTGCAGCTCCCATCCTAAGCTGCTCACGGAGCTCCTACCTACTGCCTGAAGCTCTTGAAACAAGTGTCACTGTTGCAGAGAATCCTTTTCTAGTCAATTGTCTAAAACGTGGGGTACCCCATGCCTGCCTTAACGATAACTTGGAGTCCTCTCACCGCTTCATTTGCTATGCATATCTCAGGAGCTGGCACACAGGCTTGTAAAGGCAGTGCTACCTTGTTCACTGGTGGGTCCTCCTGGTCAACAGGTGTGCTGGCAGGCTGTTTGGAACTCTGACATCAATGAGTCACTGATTGTTTTCCAGTGGCACCATATATTGCAAATCCAAGAAAATGGCTCCTGGGGGTGTAGCTCATCAGTCAGACAGCTTGTGTAGTGACTGCAAGGCCCAGGTTTCAATGGCCCGGCGCCACAAAAAATGAGCGTGGTGGTGCACGCCTGTAATCTCTGCACTCAGGAGGTTGCGGCAGGACGATTTCCATGAGTTCAAGCCAGCATGGGCTACAGAGTGAGTCTAGGACCACTCAGAATACGGAGCAAGAAAGTCTCACAGAGAAAAAGGAAGAAAGGAGGGGAGGAAAGAAGGAAGAAAGGAAGGAAAAAAGAGAGGAGAGGGGAAATGAAATGAAAAGGACTCCATGGCAAGCTACCTTTCCCCCTGAAAGGTGCTGGCAGGGATTGTAACTGCAGTTATCTGTGGTCTTAAGATAAGCGGTTTGAAGCTCTGGATGCAGCTCAGTGGCAGATCATTTGCCTAGGGCCCTAACACTGGGGAAAAAATACAAAAACCTTCACTGGGAAAGGCAGAGATGACAATCCTCACTTCCAAAGTCATAGCATTAAACACCGTCCTCTCAAGATCAGACTCGACGTGGATGGAGCAGGCTGGCTACTTCCCCCGGAAACCTCTTCTTTATCCTAACCCACTTACAATGTCCTTCACTTTATATATACATATGCAGAGTCACAAACATATTTTCCCAATGCTGAAGTCAGAGATGCTCCTGTGTTTCTAGGAGAGAGGGTTGGTACTGGGAGAACCCAGAGACCTCACACTCAGCTACATCTCTAGCCCTTTTCATCCTCCCCTCCCTCCCATTGAACTAAGTTACCCAATTGTCCAGGTGAGGCTGGATGCCTGCCTCAGCCTCACAGTGGTGGGATGACAGATGATGCCACCATGTCCAGTTTATACTTAGTTCTTTACAGGAGGGTTCCCCAACCTCTGGGCCACTGCCCGCTCCTGGACTGGCCTGTTAGGATGGAAGACACACAACAGAAGTTAAGCAGTAGGCAGGCATGTAAAGCTTTACGTGTATTTTTTTCTGGGTTTTTGGTCTACTCGTTTTAACTTCACTTGTATTTATAGCTGTTCCCATGCTCATGTTACCACCTGAGCTCCGCTTCTGTCAGATCAGCAAAGGCGCTGGATTCTCACAGGAGCACCTACCTTATTGTGAACTATGCACGTGAGGGATCCAATGAGAGTCTAATACCTGATGATCTGAGGCTCAAGTGGTGACACTAGTGCTATGCCCCCAAGGCCCCATCACCCTATCCATGGAAAAAACTGTCATTGGTGCAAAAAAAAAAAAAAAAAAAATTGAGGACCAGTGTTTTATAGTTCTAGATTTTATAAATTAACTTGTCTTGCCAAAATTGGTGATTAAAAACAAATGAACCCTCCAAATATGTGCCAAAAATGAAGATATGGTCAAAACCATTAGTTATCAAGAAAATGCGAATCAAACCACAATGAGACACCACAATCTAGGATGGCTATCATCAAAAAGATGGATGACTTCTTTGGATCTGGGATGTTCCTCATGAGGCTCATGTGTGAAAATGATCCAATCATGGCTAGTCCACTGGTCTCCTGTGCTGTTAACAGGAGAGGTCTGGTCAGGAGGGGGAATCTATATGGGGCTTGGCCTGGAAGGGTTTAACTTTCTCTCTCCCCCAGAGAGACCTCGGCCACGCCCTTCTTCCCCTGCTGGCCGCCCACAAATGGATTGAGATTTCTGAAGCCGAGAGCCAAAACGAGCCCATCCTCCCTCACATTTCAGGTGTCAGGTATCTCAGCAACAAAAGCACAGCCAAGGCAACAGGCAAAAGTAGGTATCAGCAAGGATATGGAAAAACTGAAATCCTCATGTGCTGCTCAAACAAATGGAACATGATGCAGATTCTTTGGAAAACAGTCTGGCAGTTTCTCAAATGATTAAACAAATTAACACATTGCTAAGAAATTCTACTTCTATGTACATATCCAAGGCATATGTCTATACAGCAGCCTGCAAAGGAATGCACCTAACAGCCCAAACTGGAAACTAATCCACTGGCTTATCAACTGACAAGTGGGTTAAACAAAATGTGTTATAACCACACAGTGGAATATTATTCAGCCTTAAAAAGGACAGCTGTACCAATGCACGCTGTGAGACGGATGACCACTGGAAATATCATGGCAAGTCAAAGACAACAGATTCAAAAGCCTATATATATTGTTGGAGCTCATTAATATGAAATATCCTGATTAAGCAAGTTCATTGACATAGAAAACAGATTTATGATTGTTTAAAACTTAGAAGAGTAAAGAGTGATTGCTAATGGTTTAAGGACTTTTCACTTTTTTGGGGGTGAGAATGTTCTAAAATGGTGATTAACACCTGCATAATTGTGAATAAGCCCCCCCAAAATCCTACTGAATTGTATGATAAACAGCAAGTTGTATGGAATGTGGATAATATGTCAACAAAGTTATACACACGAAATCCCACAATGTGGTTGGGATCTGGGGTGTCCCCTCAAAAGCCTCACGTACTTGGATATAGTGGGATAGCAGAGGAACTGTGTGCTGTTTGGGGGTAGGGCCTGCCTGGAAGAAGTGAATGTGTGACGTCTGCCAAAAAGGGGTTGTGTCAGCTTGTTAAGATTGGAGGGTGCTGAGGGCAGAGCTTTTAGGTGTGTGTTACTGATTTGTCAGCCAGGATGTGAAGGAGCTATATGTGGGGTCCAACTAGCAGCTTGAACTGAATAAAGGACGGAAGTGCTACAATTTCTTCCTGGGAAACCTCTGGCCTTGCCTGAGACCTGACAATGATTTGCTCTGCACTCACTTGCCTCCTGTCTGCAGTGGGGTGCACAGCTCTCTATCGCTGCCAGCTGCCCATGACTGGGCTGTGTGAGACCTTCTGAAACTGTGAGCTATATATTTCCTCCCTTAAGTTGGGGGTGTCGGGTATTCTGTCCCAGCACCGAGTAAGTAACCAAGACATCCCAGTACTCAAGAAGCTGAGGCAGGAGGGTTGCTGTGAGTTTGGCTCTGTAGTGAGTTGAGGACCAGTCTGGCAACAGAATGAGACCTTGTCTCAAAAATGTGTGTGTGTGTGTGTGTGTGTGTGTGTGTGTGTGTGTGTGTGTTTGGGGTGGGGGGGTCCCCTTCCACAATTTCTTCTTTGGATTTAAAAAAAAAGGAACACAGAAAATGTTCTTTACTGTTTAACCCACAATATTGTAAACCCAAGTATCTAGCCATGATAATGTGGAGACACTACAGAAAATTCTTTAGGCAGCTCAGTGAAGTCATTGTCTATAAAGTTCAAAGCACAGTCCTTTCTATGTTTTTAGTTCAGACTGACACAAGCTGTATTTAGAAATGCACTCCAGAAAAATGCTTTGAAGAATTTTATTCTCCACATTCATGAATTCAAAATATCTATCCGGGCACGAGAAAATGCCTGAAAGATTTAGTCCTTTGTTCTATTCTTCCTCAGAACTTTATCCTTTTGGCTCCCCTTATCTGTGAGCATTTTAAAAAGTAAAGTGCCCCTGTGGGCACTGCAATGAGATGATGCCAGGTCTCTGCTCTTCTCCCACCACTCTGGCCAGGCTCAGCTGCTCTTTAGGCCATTCAATCTCAAACACCGTGGTTCCTTAGAGCTCTATGATACGCCTCCTTATTTCTACAATCAACATATCCACCCCAATACGAGTCTCACACCCATCTCTCTACAACCCCAGAGCTTTCTCCTGTGCTCCAGATCCAATGTCCAAACCCAAGCAAGTCTCCCCAAGCCCTTCAGTGCTCCATTCTCGTGGTGGTCCACCTCCTCAAACAGGGCAGAAACCCGAAGTTAGCCTACCTGCCTCATTCTCCATCACATCTACTCAGCATCTCTGCCTTCTCTTTTTCTTTTTTTGAGAGAGAGAGGTGGGGGGGGGGGTCCACACTGTGTTACCGAGTTTGGCGTTGAACTGCAACATTCCTGCTTCAGCCTCCCAACAAGTGGTGCTGCCACACCCAGCTCCTTTTGCTTCTTCCTCCTCTTCTTTTTTGAGACAGGGTCTCACTCTGAGGCCCAGAGTGGTCCTGAACCCACTATGGAGCCCAGGCTGGCCTTGAACTACGGGCACTCATCCTGTCTCGGAGTGTCAGAATTACAGGCTTCAGAGCCTGTGCCACCACACCCATCTTATGTGATGCTGGGGAATCCGGGTACTTAGCACCGCTGAGCCATTCCTCTAGCCCCTCCTTCTTGCCTTAATAGTGGTCCTGTCCTTCTGTCCCTCTATCTTTACCGCCATACACAGGTACCTTGTGAGTAGTCTCTCAAATGCCGGCTCTCCTGTGCTTACCATGAGACTGCTCTACAGTCAATGCGATTATGTTGCTCTCCTACTTACAATATGGGATGGCTCTCCACTACCCTTCCAACTTTCTCCAAAACCACCCATTTCTTGCATGTGCCAACTTCCCTCTCACCAGGTGTCCACTCCCTTCATGTGGAATGTTCTCTTGGTTCCATTCATCCTCTGGGAAGCCGTTCTGACAAAGAATAAGTTTGAGGCCCCACTGTGTCACCCCAACAGCCTACTTTTAGCAATCTGAGCCCTAACCTTCCTGTATTGTAACAGTGTATCACATCTGCCAGGTTCTCCAGTGTTTCCCTGTCACCACTCCATTCCCCAGAATCACCAACTTCATTCAAGTGTGCTGTACATCGTAAACATTTAACAAATATTCATAGAATTAGTTCGCTTTCAGTATTTATCTGATGACTGTTTCTTCTCAGCATTCAGTTTGCCTCACCCACGGAGGCAGCAGGTGAGTGCTGGATGTAAAGTACTAACAGAAAGAAAAGAGAGACCCTCACGAGACCCCCTCTCGTCCTCTCTGAGAGCTTTACTTTCTCAATAAACCCCTTCTTGCTTTAAATCTTCCATGTGACCTCAGACTGATTATTCTTAATCATATTGAGAGTTCCTGAACCCAGACATCAGGCAACACCAGCAATTCACATTTTGGGGGCTCATCGTTCAGGATTTGAAAGACTGTATAAGACCTGAGGCCATCCAGCTGCAGAGGGTGCTATGCATGGAGCCCTATGTGAACCAACCTTTCTACAGAGGGTCACTGGACAGACAGCCTTTGAAGACCTCTGACCAAGTGTCACCCACACTCAGCATAAAGCAGCAAAATATATCCAGCACATCCTCCTCCTATAGAAATAGGATGGTCTCCTCAGAGAGAGAAAATGTTAGGTAAGAGATGAGGCTAGGACAGACAGGCAGCAGGGCATTCCAGCAGCTAAGGGAGTAGAATGGAATCGAGGTGGAGTCAAGGTCCCAGGAGAAGTAGCTCAGACAGCCAGCTTATCCTCTCCCTCCCATTTTCTTCTAGATGCTCTCAGGTAATTAGTGAGCTTACATGTTCTACAACCGCCACCACAGGAGATGCCTGAAACCACCTGAGCATAAGCTGTATAAAGGGTTCAAGTCCTTCATTCCCTTGGGACACTCACTGGAGACCCCTTTTTGACCTCTCCTCAAGAGTTTTACATTCTCAATAAACCCCTTCTTGCTTATTAAAAAATGAGAAAGAAACAAAAAGCTACTGATGACATACCATGCTCAAGTACTGCTAAATAAAATAGACCAAATGGCATTGTCTACAGTCCGCCAAGCATTAAACTTGGAGTTACAGGTATAATTAGAATTGTTAAAAAAGAAAAAAAAAAAGCAAAAAACTCCCCCTAGCAGACATTAAGTTAAAGTCTGCCAAATGCTAGGTACTATGCTATGCACGTCAAGCATTGTCAAATTCTCGCTATGACCCTGTGAGGTGGGGAAAGCACCTAGCGAGGCTGGGCGAGTCCCTCAGCTCTCACCAGCCAGCGAAGGCGGCAGTCACCACCAGCTGTGCTGAGATCTCCATCACTGCACCGTTCTACCTCTATCAAGTACCTGCATCTAGACGATGCCGCTCAGTTCCATCACCCAGCAGATGGCTCAAAGACACACACTTCTTGGAAGTGACAGAACAATGAAAGGTGACCTTTAGGAGATCACACTCCATATTCATCAGTTACGATCCCCAAATTCAACTCTCCAGTCAAAGTTCTCCCGGCTCCTGGGACTAGACCCATAAGCAAACTCAGGCCCTTCCAGCTGTACCCTATCAATCTTCCTACCCCTGCCAGGAGTGATGTATTTACTGCCTTCTTTGATCAAAGATTATAATTCTGAGCTTAAATATGGGGAGGTGTGATTTCAAGTGGCCCCTGTCCTATTCCCTAACCTTTCTCTCTGTTCTTTCAATCTGGCCAATCCTGCTCACTGCAGTGCTGGTCTAAAAGGGCACACACGACTGCCTGCTCGGCAGTCAAGATAATGCTGAGCTCTATCTCTAGCTCCTGAAGCTGAGAGAAAGTCCTGCAATGCAGGCCAGAAGCTAAGATGCCCAATGCTCAGGCCCTCTCTTGTGCCACAAAGGCACACAGAAAACATACCTGAGTGCTAACTGAATAGTAAACTCCAAGCAAAAAGCTACATATACATGAGAATGTCAGATACTGGAATGGAAACAAATGGCTCTAATCTTAGGGAACCAAACATTCTTCTTTATTTCATTTTACAAAACTGTAATTCAGCCAAGCCTGGTGGCACAGGCCTGCAGTCCCAGCACTCTTGAAGGCTGAGATGGGAGGATCATAAATTTAAGACTAGGCTGGGCAAAGGCCCTGGGCTCAGTCCCCGTTACCACAGAAATATGCAATTAATAATAATCCAACATTATATCCTTCAACACAATATTCTCCACACATGGGAAAGAGTATGATTCTGCTTCCCAACACTGGGCAATATCCGGAAGCATTTTGGCTGTGACAACAGGAGAAGTGTTAGTGACACTCAGTCGGTAGAGGCAGAAACATCCACAGAACACATTATCCCTCCCAACAGTTGAGAGAGTACCACACTGAGAACCCCTTGCGAACAAATGCTTTCAGCAATTTCAAATTACCTATGTATAAAAAATCACTCTTCCTGGCAAGATGCTAAAACTTCCCCCACAAGTTAAGCTACAAGTTCACAAGACAATAGGAGGTACCACTAAGTGGTTTAGAAAACAAATGCCATGAGCTGAGCAAGAGCTGACCGTCACCTAGGCTGAGGCCTAATAGTAGATCTAGAGTGGACAGGACTCCTCAGTCCACTTGAAGCCTGCCAGTCTGGACCTCCTTACAGAAAGTACCCAGAATCCATCTTTCCAGTTTTACCTGAAACAAGTCTCTTTCCTTCAGCCAAACTGCTCACCCCTGACTGCAGCTGGGCCACAGGGACACAAAATCCAGCTGCACTGTTACGCTGAACAGAAGCGCTTATCTATTTCATGGAGTTCTGTACTCCAGTTGAGTAGTAACCACCCCGCCACCCTCAGAGCTTAGGGGGACATGACGTCATCTCAACTAAATTACAAAATGTCCCCATGACTTCTAGAGGAAGAAAAAGTAAAGACAAAGGTGGAAAACCAGCACATGGCTCAGATCCTCAGGACTTAGTCGTTGCCACCTAAAATCAGTGCTTAGCAGGAACCAGCCAGGAGCTGCCTCATTTCCGGTGCAACCACAGTAAAAAATAGGAAGTGGGGGAAGAAGTTCACAAAGCAGAAACAAAAGTAATCACTGCCTAGCTTCCTGAACACAAATCACTGAGCCGGGAATATCTCATTAAAACATCAGAACGGAAAGGCAGGCAGGGAGAGCCAAGGCCAAAGGAAAGGACACGACACTTGTAGGTCCACAGACTCTGTGCCTGGGAGACTGCCCCAAAAGAGAAACTGGACAAAACCGAACACTAGCTTATTACACAAAAATACCTTCCAAGGAATTAATACTAAAGCATGTGAGTGTGAACACTCATACAAAAACTCCTGAAATGTTTTATCAGCATAAAAAATGCCAACAAGAAGTGTCAGGACAGCTGAGACTAAGTCTTCCCCACCCTAAGAAGCAGCTACGAAAACGGCTGACAAGGGGGTGGTAGTGGCCTGTGTCTGTATCTCAGCTTCTCAGAAGGCTGAGGCAGGAGAGTAACAAACTGGAGACGAGCCTGACCAACTCTGTGCCTATACCTCATAATAAAAATAAAAACGTTGAAACAAAGCAAAGAATTACTACATAACTGAACAGCTGACAAAAATCTGCAGCTGCGTTTTTTTAGTTTAAGTTACAAAAACTCAAGTAGATAGGAAAAAAACCCCAAATAACTCTAATTGACTGCGGGATCCATCATAGTTAAAAGATGCTGGTGAGGATGGAGCTCATTGGTGGAGTACCTGCCTAGCATGCGCAGGACTCTATGGGGTCATTCCCCAGCAAACCAAAGAAGGAAAACAAGCACAAACACAAGGAACACCCACTAACGCGGATCAGCCCTGCGAGCTGTGTCTGGTAGAGACAGAGCATCTGCTTTTGGGAAGATACCAGTCTAGGGACTGGTGGAGTAGCACAGCAGTTGGAGTGATTGTCTAGCAAGCACAAGACTCTGAGTTTGACTCCACAGCACCACCTAAACAGGGTGTGGTGGTACATGCCTGTAATCCCAGCACTTGGGAGGCTGAGGCAGGAAGATTGCTGTGAGCCTGGCCTACATAGTGAATTCAGGACCAGCCTGGACTGTAGAGTGAGACATCAAATCACTGGCCACGGATGACCCATTTAACTTCTGCTCTCCTCCCCTTCCCAGAGGCTGGAGGGGTGGGGATGAGAGTCCCAACTCACTAATGCTGCTTTGGCATTTCAGACGGCCAGCTCCCACCCTGAAGCTCTCTAGGGTTGCCATTGGGGGTTAAAAAACAACAACAACAACAACAACAAAAAGATATGCGTTTAAAGAGGAGACCAAACACCTGCACATGGCAACACCTGATTGCCTCTAATGCTGGCATTACCTGTATAATAATGTATTATCACAAAAGATGGCATTCCTCTATGACACCAAAGCAAGTTATCATTAGTGGCTCTAAGGAGCTTTTGTATTTGGTAATCTACAAACAACTGATCATTTCATTTAAGCAGAAGAAAAACGTTTCTAACTACAAAGTCAATAGAGCTGAAATTTACTTTCAAAATAACACAGTCTTAAAAAAAAAAAAAGCCAAAATGGGCCAAATGTGCTAAACAGTAGAAAGGTGGGCTTAACTGAAGGGATTTTGTGTGTGCATGCAGGGGTGGGGGGGGAGGGATTAAAACCTAGCTTTATATTTTCTCTCCCCCCCTTTTTTTTGGTGGTACTTGGGATTGAACCCAACAGCACTCTACCTCTGAGCTACATCCCAATCCTTTAATTTTTTTGAGACACAGTTTCAATGAGTTGTCCAGTTTGCCTCAAGCTTGTGATCCTCATGCTTTACCTTCCGTAGCAGCTGAGATTCTAGGTGTGCTTTGGGAGCAGCTGTCTAGGGTCTCTTAGTCACTATAGGGCTGGGGGCAAAGCTCAGTGGTTAAAGCACTTGCCTACCAAACGCAAGACCCAAGGTTTTCCCAGTACCACATAAGATGGGCATGGTGGTGCATACTTGTATAATTCAAGCACTCAAGAGGCTGAGACAGGAGGATTACTCTGAGTTTGAGGCTGGACTAGGATACATAGTGAATTCAGAACCAGCCAAGATTGCAGAGCAAGACACTGTCTCAAAAAAAAACATAAAAAGGTCATTATATAAAAAGTAGAAAAGTAAGTGAAATAAATGGTAACAAATATAGACTGGGTATATAGCTTACAGCAAAGGTCCTGGGTTTGATTTCCAGTACAAAAACCAAAAAACAAACAAGTAAACCAAACAAAAACTGACAGGGGCTAGAGGAATGGCTTAGTGGTTAAAGCGCTTGCCCAGCAAGCACTAAATCAAGTGCTAAGTACCCAAGTTCAATTCCCCAGCTCCACAAATTGGGCATGGTGGCAAATGCCTGCAATTCCAGCACTCAGGAGGCTGAAGCAGGAGGACTGTGTAAGTTCGAGACCAGCCTGGGCTCCATAGTGAGTTCAGGACCAGCCTGGGCTACAGAGCCAAGACCCTGTCTCAAAAGTAAGTAAATAAATTAAATAAAGAGTCTAACAGGGATACAGCCAAGGAGCTGCCCAGCACAGACTAGTGGGAAGGGGTACAAAGCATCCAAGACTTCTTCAGGCATGGCAGTGTGAGGAACAGCTACCCAGCAGCTCTCTGAACCCTGTCCTGGTGGGTGTTTATAAAGGGCTCATCCCAAGGCAAGACATGCCAAATCACTGGCCACGGATGACCCATTTAACTTCTGCTCTCCTCCCCTTCCCAGAGGCTGGAGGGGTGGGGATGAGAGTCCCAACTCACTAATGCTGCCTTGGCATTTCAGATGGCCAGCTCCCACCCTGAAGCTCTCTAGGGTTGCCAGTCATTAGTCAATTCATCAGCACAAAAAGGTACTTACTACTTTTCAGGTTCCAGGGATTTTAGGAGTTGTGTGTCAGTATACAGAGAAAACCAGTTACATATCATTATATCTAAAGTTTCCAAACTTAGAAAGTTGGGGGGTTGGAGGAATGGCTTACTGGTCAAAGTGCTTGCCTATCAAGCACTAAGTCAAGTGCTAAGTACCCAAGTTCGATACCCCAGCATTATATAAAGCTGAGCATGGTAGCACACGCCTATAATCACAGCCCTCGGGAGGCTGAAGCAGGAGGATTGCTGTGAGTGCAAGGCCATCCTGGGCTCCACAGTGAGTTCAGGACCAGCCTGCGCTACAAAGCAAGACCCTGTCTCAATAGATAGATAGATAGATAGATAGATAGATAGATAGATAAAAGTTGGACTAGTGAAAACTAATAAAAACTTAAAATTTCATACTGCTATTCACTCTTTTTTCAGCATTAAAGACTGAACCTAGGGCCTTCACATGAAGCTAAATCACCACCCCTTCTTTGTTTTAAATTATTCTGAAACTCAGTCTCCCTAAGTCAGTGGTCTTCAAACCTTTCAGTTGAGGGCCACTGCGGTAGGCTGGTAGGCTGGAGGACAGCTTTGAAATGGCTGGCGAGCTGCAGCAGTGGGTAGGGAGTTAAGCCACTCAACTCTGCGCAAGGCAAGGGCCTGGGCTCCAATTTGCAGTCCTCCTGCTTCTGGCTCCCACAGTGCCAAGATTACAGGTATGCATCGCTACACCTGACTTAACACTGCTATTCATTCTTAACAACTTTGTACTGTGGACCTATACAAAATTAACTTCATAGGGGAAAAATTATTTGTCTAGAAACTTACATACAAGAGTAAAAATGTAATATGGAAATTATTTTTCTTACTATGGAGAGGAGTTATATAAACTTAAATTTTAGATTCAAGATCATTTTGAAAAATTTAAGGCACTCACTAACTCCCTTCTCCAAGCTAGGAACACTTGGGACGCCAACTCTGCACACCTGGCAAGCCTTCTCATGCATCAGGACAAAGAAGGTGGAGTCACAGGTAGGAGGAGCTCTTTCTTCCCCAGGTAAGACACTCAGAAATGTGGTAATTCTAGGGGCCTCCTCACCACCCATCTCCTAGGCAGGCAAGACAACCAAACAGCAAGGGCGCACAATGGCTGCCTCCCAGCTCTGCCACTTACCCAGACTCTGGGCATTCACACACTCAACCATCTACCGAGATCTTATTATGTAGACAGCACGGTCCCAAACACTGGAAATGTTGTGGTCCAGCTTATTCTAAGGGGAGAAGGGAAAATGCTCAGGCTCTTAGCTTATGGTATGAAGCAAAGAAGAAATGTATGGAAGCCTGGCACTGCAGAAGTGCTGTAGTTCCATTTGGGCTGGCAGCCAGGCTGACCTAGATACAAATTCCTGCTCTCAGTAAGTACGGGCTGAATGAACGGCACTTAGTAATACTACAACCTCAAGCAAGTCACCCAAATTCTTGAGCTTCAGTTTATCTAGTGCTATGGTGAGGATTACACCCAGAAGGCACAGCACCTGTCACACCGAGTCTCAGTAAATGGGTGCCACCATTTACTGGAAGAGGCCATGATTACTCAGAGAGTAGCACTTCATCCTGGTCATCTAATAATCACAAAAATCTGTCCCCTCTGCCCAATACTGCAGAGGTACAACTTTCAGAAATACAACTTACCTTCCCATAGCTCTGCACTTTTCCAATCCAGGCAACAAACTGATGCTCTGTGTGCTCCAACAGGAAAGGAGCTTGTGGCTTCTCCCACTTCCCTACCCTCCAATCTCCCTCAGCTCCTCGTTACAGGGAAGACAGTGTGGCCATAGCTGAGCAGGAGGATCAGTCACCCCAAATTACAACGTACAGGACAAAGTCACTCAACATCAGGATGTACTGCTTTCTGTCTCATGGAAACGTAGGTGCAGCACAAGTCCTTGTGAGCTGATGAGAGGACCCTGCCTAGGTCACCGGAGCCTGGGGCACCCAAGTCTGGGAGCCAAGCCAGCTTTCCTCAGTGCGTGGGTGCCCTTATGTGCCTGAGTTCCCATGGGTGAACAGTGCCTCTGGCAAAGTCAGTGTTCCCAGATTTCCTGGCCATCATTACCATTCACTACCACTTAATCCTTAAATCACTTTTAGCATGAAGATTCAGTGTTTTTCAGGGAACACGTATCTGTAGTTGCTCTTTCAAAAGCTTCCCATTCTGACTCTGTACCTGCCCAGCTTGAAAAAGAACATACCTGCCAGTGGCCCAGGTACAAGGAATAGAAGGAAAAAAAAAGAATAGAAAGCAAGACTGTATCTAGGGATGACTCTTAGAAAGCTTCACGGTGGAGGCAACTGCACCGTCTGCAGCAGCAACCTGGGAGTGCCTACACGTCCTCTTTAGGGGGCTCATTATGTAAATTACACAGGACACCTCACAGCCACTTCAAAGTTGAAGATGAAGCCTCTCATTTTGTCCAATCTAAGATGCCATCATTTGTAAGTCACATCATCTCACACGGGTGAGGAAACTGCCATGTGATGATGACAAGCTGTAACACAGTGTGTCCGGATCTCAGGCCCCTTCAAAGCTCTACCCTACATTTTATACCTCTGCCCCAGGCTGTCAGGGACACATACTGCCCTTGGAACAAGACTCTATGTCCTCTGCCTTCTAGTTACTCATAGTAAAGATCTACTGTTCAACCAGGTTCGGGGTGTGGGCCTGTGATTACAGCACTGTGAGAGGCTGAGGCAGGAGGATCACGGCCCAGGCAACTTGGCAGTCTTGGCAGAACCCTGTTTTTCAAAAAAAAAAAAAAAAAAAATCCACTATTTCAGTGAGACAATTCTGCTTGGGCCATTCGAGCTCCATGGAACCGTCCCTGAGCTGGTTAAGGCTTTAACCAGTAGGTTAGTAGGTCTGTATACGCCTTTCTTTCCACATAGACTATAGGCAAGAGATACACATTGAGCACACTGTCACATTTACCGTAACGTGGAGTCCAGGGTCAAAGCAACAACTGCTACCACCTCATTCTTGCCAGGAACATTTCTAAGGGCTTTCTAAATATTAGCTCATGAAAACTTCACTGGAAGGGCAGTGCGCATCTCCCTTCTGACCAACAGCAGCTTTACTCTCTCTTCCTCTTCTACACTTTTCCCAATGAAGTGTTCTCTTCACAGCTGGCCTCACGTCATTCGTGACTCATTCTTCAGGCTCTCAGAGACACCAATTCGGCAGAGGCCCAATGGAATTGGGACCTGGCAGCATGAGTACCCACATGACCAAGGACAGACGACCCTAGCTAGGTGTGTGTTCATACCTGTAATCCCAGTACTGTGATGCTGAGGCAGAAGGACTGCAGATTCAAGCCTGGGGCAACTCAGTAACTTATCAAGACTGTCTCAAGTTTGAAAAAAAGGGGGTTGGGGAGACTGGAGGAATAGCAGCTAGAGTGTTTGCCTAGTAAGCACAAGGCCCTGAGTTAGATTCCCCAGCACCAAGTGTGACCAAGCATGGTGGTGCACACCTGTAATCTCAGAACTCAGGAGGCTAAGACAGGAGGACTGCCTTGAGTTCAAAGCTAGCACAGGCTACATAATGAGTTCAGGACCAGTCTGAACTAGACAGCAAGACCCTAAAACAAACAAAAAAACCCCACTTCACTATAACCCAAGAAGGCAGGTATTTCCACCTTAACTTTAATAAAATACAATTTTTTAAAATAATATTGAGGTTTGAGCCCAGGGCTTTCACATTGAGCCATTTTATTTCTGACTCAGAGGCAGGGTCTTGCTAAGTTGCCCAGGGTGGGCTCAAATTTGTGATCCTCCTGCCTCAACCTCCCAGACTGCTGGAATGACAGGCCCAGTTTTACCAGGCCTGCCTATAAACAGATTTGTGACTTAGAAGTTAGTAAGAAGAGGGGCTGGAGGAACGGTTCAGCAGTTAAAGCACTTGCCTAGAAAAAAAAAAAAGGCTCATACTTGCTGTTTATTCTCTCCATATCTGATGGTACATCACAGACATTTTTAAGTTTATTGATTTTTAAACTGAAGGCAATACTCACAGTGAAAAAAGTGGTATCATATAACAAGATATGTAAGAAAAGGTTAAGTTAGTCTAACAGCATGGTTTTCTGGGGCCTCATCCCAAAAGCAACTGCTGTTTTTGTTCCATTATTCTGAAATTATTTTCTATTCCAAGTATGTGTTTTTAAAAAACACTTGTGTAGGTAGTAGAGAGGGTTGAAACACCACTGATCTGTATCCCGTTTTTCTTTTATTTTTCACTGTGAGACAAGGTCTCACTAAGTTGCCCAGGTAGGATGTGAACTATAATCCTCCTGTCTCAGCTGGCATATGCGTCTGTATATATGGTATATATTTTACATAGTGGGAACATATGCACATCGCTCTGCACCTTGAGTAAACTGAGCTTGATCCATACTTCCCCCATGCTCCTTTTTGTTCTGTTTCTTTAGTGTGGTACTAGGGACTGAACCCAGAGCCTTCACATTGGGCCACATCCCTAGTCCTTTTTGAGACCAGGTGTTAAGTCTCTAGGGCTCAAATCTGCACTTCTTTTGTCTCGTCCTCCCACAGTGCTCACATTACAGGCATGTGCCCACACCAGGCTTCTATGCTTTTATTAAAATTCTAGCATGTACATAATTCCCCGCCCCCTTTTTTGAGACAGGGTCTCACTCTGTAGCCTAGGCTGGTCCTGAACTCACTATGGAGCCCAGGCTGGCCTTGGACTTGCGGCAATTCTCCTGCCTCAGCCTGAGTGCTGGGATTACAGGTGCTACCACACCTGGCTTATGTGGTGCTGGGGAATCAAACTTGGGTACTTAGTGCTTGACGCAGCACTTGCTAGGCATGGGCTTTAGCTGCTGAGTCATTCCTCCAGCCCCTTTTCCTTTTCTGTGTATGTGGTTCTGGGGATCATGTACAGAGCATTCACACTGAGCGACATCTCCAGCCCATTTTTTATTTTTGAGACAAAAATCTCACCAAGTGACTAAGTGCCCACTCTGGGCTCGAACTTGTGCTGCTTTTGTCTCCTTTTCCCAGACTGGTGGGTTTACAGGACTTTGCCTCCAACTTTTTTCAAATGTATATATTATGTACATATTTTTATATCATAACCCAAGACAGTTTCATAAAGTCAGAAGATCTTGATGGGACTCAGGCTTCATCAGAAATAGATCTACAAAGTATTTCCAGCGCTATTTCAGTTTTTGACACAGGATCTCACTAAATCACCAAGTGGGCTCAAATTGATGATCTCCCTGCTTCAGTGTCTCAGAGCGCTGGGATTACAGGTTTCACCACCACACTGATCTCACAAAAATCCTTAAATGTACAGACGACATCAAGGGTTAACTGTGTAGCAGTCTGCAGGCTAAATCAGGAGAAAGATGCCAACCGCATGACATTCAACACATCACTTCTGTAAGTACCAGTCAGTACCGGTATCACACAGCTGTTGTGAGAACTGAATAAAGTAATACACAAAATACTTAGCACCAAACCTGGGTAGAACGGTGAGTGTAAATGATCATCCTAAATAATCATCACTCATTCAGTGTTCAGTACAACACTGAAAAGTATTAGTGCCCAGTATTATTAATTATACAGTTCACACTCACTCACCTTTACAATTCTGCACATAGCGTGATCCTACCTAAGTATCATTGTTTTTGCCTGGTTACTCAGTTCAAGAACAACTTTCTCGGGGATGTCTTTCCTGACAAATGCGGGCTGGATTCCTTGCACCGAGAGCCTGGGAAGGGCTTATTGGTTGTCACTTCTTGTCTTTTTATTAGCTTTATCAATGCATGCAGGAGCAAGACATTTAAAAGAACTGCCTTAGTCTATGTAAGCTCCAAGGTGACTGATCTATTACCAGGCCAGTTATGAGGTTTATAAACACCAAAATGCTACCACAGGGTCTGGACATGGAGCTCAGTGGTAAAGCATTTGCCCAGCTTGAGGCCCTGGGTTCCATCCCAAATACTGCAGAAAATTAAAAAGTGCTAACACTTGTGGAACACTGACCAGGTGTCAAGTCACACACTCAAAAGTCTCAAGGTAACAGAAAGAGAAAGGTGCAACTAGTATTTCGAGACCAGGATCCAACCCAAGCAGAAGACAAACTCACATTGTCTTGGCAAGAAACTTCCTTTACAACCATGTCCTAGGCCCAGTATTGGAAGAATAGGTGCTGAGCAAGAGGAAGACCCCTGTGGTTAGGGGGTGCAGCAGAAGCCCAGAAGAGGACTGCACACAGCTCTTCTGGCCTCGGCCCCCAGTAGGGTCAGGTATACACCACTGAATCCTACCCCCGCTTTGTAGACTCACCACTCCATTCTCCACAGACAGCATCCCAATCCTCTCCTAAAAACACAAGTCTTCCTTTGGAAGATACAAAATTAAGTTTAATCTTTCTGGCCATAAACACATTCCAATCATGCCTTCCTGGGGTTATAGCTGGGTCATTTTGGTTGAATTTAAAGTTTTTCCTGAAATTCTTCAAACTACATGTACAAAATGTCTGGTAGCTTATACTTCTACTCTAGGTAGCTGGTTTATACTATGTAATTTTTATATTGTTCTTAAATGATCATTCTTTCATCAACAAATAATTGCTTCCACAACACTGTGTTCTAGGCTCTGAAGATAAAAGCAGTGAACAAGAAAGGCAAGATCCCTGAAACTTGGCACAATTTTTTCCGGTGTCTCCCTTGTAGGTACGTATGATACTTTATGGCAACCCCTTAATAAACTTTCCTTTCCAGGCTGTGCCTTCAGCTCAATATTCTGATCCTCCAGTAAAGTTAACTGACCTGTACAGGAAGTATTCCATAAAGGTGAGCTACCTACACTAGTGACTAAATTCACTGAGTCTCCTCTTTCTTATCCACAGAGAGAACACAACATATGTCATATATATATATATATATATATATGTATATGTACAGCAATAGGCCTGCAATCTCAGCAATCTGGGAAACTGACGCAGGACAACTTCACATTCAAGCCCACTCAGGAGGTTAGGAACTTCATGAGTTTCTGTTTCAAAATAAAAAATGGAATGAGGATACAGTTCAGTGCAAAGGCCCTGGGTTCAATCTCCAGTACCTACTACTCCCCCAAGAGGAGAAATAAAGATGGTACAAACTGGGTTCCATGGTTTGTGCCTATAACCCTGCACTGAGAGGATGTGGCAGGAGAATGGTAAATTCAAGATCAGCATAGGAAATGCAGCAACTCATAAAGGCTCTGTCTCATAATGGCCAGGACCAGGGGGCTACAGGCCTCTACTTCTAGCACTCTGGGAGGTAGAGGCAGGATTCCAAGTTCAAGACCAGCCTGGGAAACCTAGTAAGTTAGTGAGACCCTGTCTCAAAAATCCAAACTAAAAAATGGGGTGGAATTGTAGCTAAGCATGAAAGTCCTGAGCGCCATCCCCAGTACCACCAAAATAAATAAATAAATAAATAAATAAACGTATGCAAATAAAAAATAAAAAAGGATGGGGAATGTAGCGAAGCATGAAGGCCCTGGCCCGGGCTTCAATTCCTAGTACCCAAGACAGACAGTCAGGCACACACAAATTCAATTCTAAATCAAGGCACAGCATACAAATAGCAAATACAACCTGAACCAAAAAACTGAGCTATTATGTATTAGACACCGAGAACCTCAAGAGCCACGAATGACAGGCCGTCTTGGGAAGGAAAAACAGGACCCATGACCTGAACAAATATGGCTTCAGGAACATGCACTGGGGTCAGAGCAAGAGAATAAGGAACTGACCTACAGAACAGTATGGGTTGGGCATCACTAAGTACAAGAGTTCGATTCCCTAGCACCACATAAATTGGGCATGGTGGCACATGCCTGTAATCCCTGCACTCATGAGGCTGAGGCAGGAGAATCGCCATGAGACCAAGGCCAGCCTGGGTTCCACAGTGAGTCCAGGAATAGCCTGGACTACAGAGTGAGGCTGTCTCAAAAATTTTTTTTTCCAGGTTTGCAGAAAGAAGTAGTGCGGCAAGGAGAAACGCAAAGTACATTCAGAAAGTTAAGAAGATGACCCTACCACCTCTAAGCAGCTTACCAACAGCAGGGTTGGTTCCCAACAGCAAGAATGTCTTATTATGCAAATATTTGCAATCAAGGTAAATGGGAATGTGTAAGCTACAGCCACTGCAACCACTGCATCTATGGATTAGGGGACCCTCAGGAGCCAGTTTCAGAAGAGATAAAGGCACATTTGAGGCCCAATTCTTGACACTAAAGGCTCTCTGTGAACTTATAACAAACAAAAATGACTATCCACTTTTCTGTAGCTCCAGAACAAAGCAATTCCCAATTCCAACCAACACTCTTTGTCTACTTAGGAAGGTCATCATTTTCCACTAAGGGCAAAGTCACAGAAGGGAAACAAGAGAATGGACACCCGGCCCATGTGATGCTCTAGCCAGCTCACTCAGACACAATCATTTTCTTAAAGACTTGGGAGATCACTGGACATACAGCTCCTGGTATATCAGGCTCTGGGTTTTCAACAACAAACACTTAGTAAACCTTCTGCAGAATCATGAGGAACTTATTATTTTAAATAAACATTACTTCAAAGATGCTTAAAGCATGCTGTCTTCCAAAAATCTAGAGATAATTTTAGATTGAAAAAAAATCTAGCCTTGCCAAGGGAATCTGAGAACTTTTCTATCTTGGTCTCCGATGCTAACCTACGTATTCGTGTGCAAAAATAGAGGAAGATTAGAATCTCAAATGCCAGAGTGAAAAGTTGCCACAACAAACCTGAACTCTTCATATAAATTTGTTATCCTGTCAGCAAGAATGCAAATGAAACACTAATAAACTTTTTCTTGTAAAATACACATTAAAAGACTCAAACATGACATATTCTCTGGAGTTGTCAAAGGAAATGATCTAAAAAGAAAAGATACTGTGAAAAGCAAATATTAGCATTTTCAAGGCACGTAAAACATCTGAGCACACAAAATCTAAGTATCAAGTGTGTAAGCAGAGTCCTTTAAAACATACACAGGACTTTTAGTCTAAAAATAAGATGTAAATTACAGCTTGTTCAATAAAAGTGGTACAACTAGCCACTTGGGAAATGTTTTTGTATTTTAAACCAAAAATAAACTTTAAGTAGATTAAACAGCTAAAAGTAAAACTAAATAAAAATAAAAACCATGAAATGTGGAGACACAAACACGGCTTTTTGTTTTGTTTTTCTAACACTGGGGCACAGAAGAATTTTCTAAACATATTAACAAAGAAAAATGCTACGATTTTACAAAAATCGACCTTTGACCCCATTTGTAAATTTATCCTATGACAATCAGACAAAACTTTTTGCAGAAGTGTTTAACTTGTGACATACTGGAAACAATCTAAATGTGTCACCAGTTGGTTAAATCATAGTATACGATGGTACATACCATGAAGTCCCTAAAAGCGACAATCATACATCTGTACTGACTGATATCACCAAAATATTGGCAATAGTTTTAGCTCTGTAGTAGGTTGGCAGACGATTGGTATTTATTTTCTCGTTCACTCTTTCTGTACTGTCTCGACTGTTTTATAGGAGAATGAACTGCCTTTATAATGGGAGTGTCGAGGGGGGAACAAGCTATTTTCAAACTGGGGGCCGCTCCGCGCTGAATGCTTCTCTGGCAAGTGTTAGGAGAAACACAAACAAAATTCTTATCACGCCGACCAGGCATGCTTCTTTCGTCGCACCGCGAGAAGCAGGAAGACACACCCCTGACCGGAGCTCGCCGCTCCGGCACGAGCCCTTCCTTCCCAGCGAGGCCACCGGGGGTCCCCCGCAGACCCTCCCTGACCTCAATGCGCCAACGCACACAGCAGGGCCGGAAAATCGCACGGCTCTGCGGCCCGGTGTGACGGCGACGGTGCGCACAGCTGGCCGGCAGCCGCGCGGCGGCGTGAGGGCCGCGTCCCCGCGCAGTCCCCGCGGACCCCTGGACGCCCGTCGCCCGCAGGCCGTTGTCCCTCTGCGGGCTGTGTGGACAGCTTCCGGGAGCGGGTCCCTGTGCCAGCCCGACCTCCCCGGCCCTGGTGGCCCAAGACCTCGTCCCCTCCCCTCTCCGGACCGGCGCTGACCCACCCCGACCGCCCGCGTCCGCCGGGTCCCCGCTGCGTCCCCCGTCCCCGGCACGCGTCAGGAGGCCCCTCCGGGCTTCCGTCCGCCCGGCCGGCACCCGCAGAGCCCGACGTCCCCCACAACGGGCGGGCAAGTGGCGGGAGCCTACTGCCCCGCACCCTGCGGCACCGAGCACAGCCGCACCCGCGAGGTCGTCCCGCCGCCGGCCCGGGCCGCAGGCGACAGGCCCAGCGCCCACCGCCCGCCGCCCGCCCGCGCCGGCCCACGCTACCTCAAGCGAGCTCCTCACCTGCGACGCGCCCCGAGCCCCAGCGCACCGCCCGGACCGGCTGTGTACACCGGAAGTGACGTACTGGGCCGCCCCGCCCCCGCCCCAGGCGGACGCCAAGCGGCGGCGGATTCTGACGCCCGTTGGACCCTCCCCTTGCGCGAGCGCGGGGGCGCTGGGGGGCGTTCCTGAACATCTTCCCCTGGGGATCCCCGACCTCGCGACGGGACGGCCCGGGCCCGGGTTGGGGCGTAGCAGCCGGAGCGCCCAGGATCATTCCGAGCCTCCACTGTGCCTGGCCTGGGAGCGGGAGGGGTTGGCTTCGTCCTCATGGCTGTTTCATTGAAATCGATGACTGACATGTTCAGCGCTGGTTGCCCGGCCCTGGCAGGCTGTGTAGGTGCCAGCTAATACCCCCAACCTTCCTAGCTGTATTCTCTAGTGGTGGAAACAGAAAACAACAGTGACAAATCCGTGATAACAGAGTGCCAAGTGTGACGAGGGGCAGGACAGGAAAGTGGAAGAGGGAGGGGACAGCACCCTGACCTAGTGGAGGAGGAGAATTCTTCCCCCTGGAAAACAGCAAGAGCTGCGACCCAAAGTAGGAGGGAGAGGAGAAAACTCAAACACTGGGGAAGGAGGGCAGGATTTTACAGCAGAAAAAAACAGCAGGTGTTTTTAACTGCGTTTGTGTCCAACAAACAAGGTCAGGACATAGAGATGTTAGGTCTTACCTGAGGGCTTTGTAGCCCTAATAATGTTTAGACAGGGCATGATTTGACCACAGTTGGGGGTTTAAAGGGATTAATTTAGCTGTGTGGCTTCTGGGACAGGGAGGCCGGGATGGGTGGCTGTGTGGAACTTGTGATGCCACTCGGTGGTGGCCTGCTTCCCTCGCGTTCTTGATGCTCTGGGTTCAATTCCCAGTCCCCTCCTGGCTGGGGTAGATGTAGACCTGTGAATCTGTGTTCACAGCAGCATTACCGATAATAGCCCGAACGCAGAAGTAACCCAACATCTATCCAAATAGAAAAAGGCCTCCTCCCAAAAAAGTCAGGCCAGAGATGTACCTTAGTGTGAAGGCCCTGGGTTTGATCACCAATACCATAAACAAACATAAAGCAATCTAGTTGGCTGTGACACAGACCTGCAATCCCAGTCTTGGGGAGGCTGAGGCAGGAGGATCACAAGTCCAGGCCCAGCCTGGGCAACTTGGCCAGATCCTGTTTCAAAATCAAACCCCAAAAGAGCTAGGGCTGTAGCTCACAATGTGAAAGCACTAGGTTCTATTCCCTGAAAAAAATAAAAAATCTGACACATGCTACAAATGAATAGATCTTGAAGATATTTTGTTAAATAAGTGAATCATGAAAAGACAAATATTCTATAATCCCACTAATGTGAATGTCAAGAGTGGTAGACAGCATAAAGACAGAAGAATGGTGGTGGATGGGTACTGAAGGGGAAAAACAGGGAATCAGTATTTATTGGGTCTGATTTCATTTGAGATTACAGGTGTGTGTGTGTCACCTAGCCAAGCTGTACTTACATTTTTTTTTTTGAGACAGGGTTTTGCTCCATAATCCAGACTGGTCCTGAATTCACAATGTAGCCCAGGCTGGCCCCAAACTCAGGCAATCATAATGCCTCAGTCTCCTGAGTGCTGGGATTATTAGCCATGCGCTATCACGCCCAGTTTAGGTGGTGCTGCGCTCTAATGCCTGTAATCCCAGCACTCGGGAGGCTGAGGCAGGAGGACAGCCATGAATTTAGGACCTGGGTTACACAGCAAGACCCTGTCTCAAAAAGAAAAATAAAAGCACTTGGTTCACACACACTGGTTCTGGGTGAAGTCTTCAGTGCCATTAAGTAATTGAAGCCTGGTGTGGTGGCACATGCCTTTATCTGAGCACATGCTGAAGCAGGAAGATTGCAGGTTTGAGCCCAGCCCTCAGCTGGGTTTGTGTTTGTGTACTGGGGACTGAACCCAGAGCCTTTACACTGAGCTTCATTCCTTTCCTTTGCTCTGTAGCCCAGGCTGGTCCTGAACTCACTATGGAGCCCAGGCTGGCCATGGACTTATGGCAATCCTCCTGCTTCAGCCTCCCGAGTGCTGAGATTACAGGCATGCACCACCACTCCCAGCTTATGTGGTGCTGGGGAATTGAACTTGGGTACTTAGCGCTTGACTTAGCACTAGCTAGGCAAGCGCTTAACTACTGAGCCATTCCTTCAGCCCCTTATTTTTTTGATAGAGGGTCTGCTAAGTCACTAAATTGCCCAGGTTGGCTTGCAATCACACTGACTCAATTTCCTGGAGTGCCTATACCACCATGCCAGTTCCAGATAGAACTTTGCTATTGTATTGTTGTTGTTGTTATTATTTGAGGCAAGGTCTCGCTCTGTTGTATGGGCTGGGCCAGAACTCATGGTCTAACCCTGGCTGTCCTTGAACTCATGGCAATTCTCCTGTTTCAGCCTTGCAAGTGCTGGCATTAGAGGCATGTACCACACCGCCTGTTTTATGAGGTACTAGGGAATAGAACCTAGGGCCTTGTGCTTGCTAGGCAAGTCCTTTAACCACTGAGGTACCGCCCCCCCCCCCCCCCCAACCAGCAGCCCTCCAGCTGGAACTTCAAAGTAGCCTTTTGCCTGTGGCAGGCTTTGACACATCTCTGGAACTACTGCTGCTTGCTTCACTCTAAAGCCATGGGCTCAGAATGCTGGACTGGAAACCACTGGTGCTTTCACCATTTGGGCCTGTGGGGCTTTGTTGTTGTTGTTGTTGTTGTTGTTGTTTGTTTTTTGTACTAGGAATTGACCCCAGGACCTTCACACTGATCTACATCTACAGCTCTACATCTACAGCCTATTTTTAGTTTTTATTTTGACAGGGGTCTCACTAAATCGTGAAGTGGCCTAGGCTGGGCTTGAACTTGTGATCCTCCTGCCTCAGCTTTTCAGAGGCCTATGCCACCAGGCCCAGCCATTTACTAGCTTTTAAAATTATTAATTTTGAGGTAGGGTCTTGCTCTGCAGTCTAGGCTGGTCGTGAACTCACCATGTAACCCAGGCTGGCCTTCAACACACGGCAGTCCTCCTGCCTCAGCCTCCTGAGTGCCGGGATTATAGGCGTGCGCCACCATACCTGGTTTATGTGGTGCTGGGGAATGGAACCAAGGGCCTTGTGCTTGCTAGGTGAGCACTTTAACCACCGAACCCTACATCTGGCTTTTAGGAGGGCTTCACATCCCTAATATCAGTAAGACTGCGCCCAGTTCACGCCCAGTTCACGCCCAGTTCACGGGGCTCCTGAGAGATTATGGAACTGATTTTCTCAAGCAGTCAAGCTTTTTACTGTCGGCTTCTGCATTCTTCAGGGCAGTGAGAAGCGAGGCTTATCTGTGTTAGTGTTAGTGAAAGCATCTGCAAGCAGAGCCTCAGGGCCATGGTTTTCACAGCCAAGCCCTCTTGGTGGGGTGGGGAGCAGCGGAGACCGCCTGGAGAGAGATTTCCCCCTTTACCTCACTGGTTTCTCTCTCTGGCAGCATGTGAAAGCTGCAAGACAGTCTGTGAGCCCCAGGCAGGGGAGCTGCATTCCCGAGACCACAGGATTTGGGAATGGGTCTGGAGAGGGACTGGCCAGACATTCTGGACTCCGAGCAACTGGCTGCATCCGTGGGTAGCAGAGGCTGGGACGAGGCCAGGCCAGTAGCTTGGAAGCCGGCGCGGCAGGAATGGGGAGGAGTGTGGCATGAGTTATGGGCCGAAAGAGGAAACTTTTCCCTCGTCTCCGGATGGCGGATGGCGTCCCGGAGCCAGCTGCTCCTTTCGCCCCCTCTCCCTTGTGCTGGGCTATCTGAGCATTGCGTTGTCTTCTCTCTGCCCCACCTCCACTGGCTGGAAAGAGCTGCACTGTGGCCAAGGACTCCAGCCAGGCCGTCATCTGCTTTTGTCTCACCCCTGCCTTCAAGACCCCAGATTGCCTTTCCTGCCCTGAGGGCTGGAGCTGGCCAGGAGCCTGGCACATCCCTGATGAGTGGGCTGGATCCTAGGATCTGATTTACTTGCTGGTTGCTGGGACAGAATACCTAACATCCACAATTTAAAGAGGGAAAGGTGTTTTTAGCTCAGTTTCAGAAGGCCCTACTCCATCCATTCACGGGAAGCAGGCAATGATGAGAAGCTGGAGACCTCAGAGGCATAGCAGTCCCCGACTACGGCTGAGGCCTCGTTTCCCAGGAAGAATCTGTAGCAATGCTTCTTTTTCCTTCCTTTATTTAGTTCATGCTGCCACTTGGGGCCCTCACTCCCAGACAGAGTACCCTTCCTCCCTTCCTGCCTCACAAGTCAGTGACACACACCTGAGAGCTCTGCCCTCAACACCCCCACCACAGCTTAACAAGTTGACACAAACTCTCCATATCAAACCCCAAACATCCTCCTTTTCCAGGCAGGCCGTACCTCACAACAGCACGCTGTTCCATAGGGATCCCACGACATTCATGTACATGAAGCTTTGGGGGCGCCCCAGAGTCCAAGTCCCTACCTTCCCTTAAAACCAAGACAGAAAGCCTGGTGCCACCTTGTTGATATTCTTTGTCGGCAAGATCCCGAGAAACAGAGCCATTGGGAGTGAGGAAAACAAAGGCGCAGGCAGAAGGTGCTCTGAGGGAGGATGCCTGAGGGAGGGGGAGCTGTTGGAGAGAATAGCCACGCTTAGTGGCTGTGCCCACCAGTTAGAACCGTGGGCAAGATTTCCTGTGTCCCAGAGACTGCCAGGGGCCTTAGGGTTTATAACCACGTAAAGGGAGGAAAGGTGTGTCAGGAGGGAACTCAGGTAGAGCTCCGGTGTTGGTAGATAGGGGCTGTGTCCTCGGGATTGAGATAGCCTGAAAGCTCCAGTGTGCCCCTTTGGTGGCCCAAAGAGCCAAGGTCACTGGTGCAGAGGCCTGGCCACAGAGGCCACCAAGCTGAGAAGGCTGGCATCTGCAAGGCGTGGCTCCCAAGATTCACTTGAGGATAATTTGCCCAGTTGACTCTGCTGTCATACAGAGTTCAGAGCTGAACGCTTTTTGGAGTCATACACAGTTAAACTTGGGAGGATCCACTCAGATGCACGAACCCATCAGGGGCCAACAGGGAGGAGCAGGAGAGATTTCCGTGGGTCCATCATGTTGAAAAAACTAGAACTCTCTCCCTTCCCTGGGTGTGGGCAGGCTTTCTTTTTAGTTATCAAAATGTAATGACCCCCAACTCCTTGTCACTGAAACAAGAGGGGATTTATTAGCCCTAACAAAAAGGGCACTGTGGCCATCAGAATGGCTGTCCCTGGCAAGAGTCCTGGTGCCTGGGAGTAAGTCACAGATTGCCATCCTGCAGTTTGTCAGTTACTTCTGGGTGTAATGGAAAGGAGGACTTAGGGGGCAAGGCTTCGTTTCTTCCACACGCAGTGCCAGGGTCCTGAAGGCCAACTCTGGGCTGCTGTGTGTGGATCTAACCAGAGAGGTTTTTTGTTGTTGTTGTTGTTTTTAGACAGGGTCTCTCTCTGTAGTCCAGGCTGGTCCTTAACTCACTATGGCGCTCAGGCTGGCCTTGGACTCAGGGCAATTCTCCTGCCTTAGCCTCCCAAGTTCTGGGATTACAGACATGCACCACAATGCCCACTTTATGTGGTACTGAGGAACTGAACTCTGGAATTTAGTGGTTGACTTAGTGCTTGCTAGCGTTAACTGCTAAGCCATTCCTCCAGCCTCTCTAACCAGTGAATTTTTGGTTTGTTATTGTGCTGCCAGGGGTTGTACATGAGGAAAGTGCTCTACTACCCCTTACCCTGGAGACTTTTACATGTGGTAGCTTCTGGTCTAGCCAGCTTGCCTGCCTCTCTCTCTCTCTCTCTCTCTCTCTCTCTCTCTCTCTCTCTGTGTGTGTGTGTGTGTGTGTGTGTGTAACTAGGGATCAAGCCCAGGGGTTTTACACTGGGCGTGATCCCCAGCCCATTTTTGATTTTGGTACAAGATTTCACTAAATCGCTCATCTGCCTGGTCTGGGCTTGAATTTGCAATCTTCTTGCCTCAGCCTCCCACAGCAGACATCTCATCTGAATTTCCAATTGCTAGCAGGGCAGGAGAGGAACGCTGCCTGCAGCTGGGTTTCTGGTGGCAACGTGAGGAGTTACGGCCCTTCTGGTCCTCTCCCCATGGAGCCTGGGACCTCCAGCTCCATGTGATACAGATGGCGATGGCAGGTCCATGTGCAGTCCACTTCTCTCCATCTGACAGCTGGCTACTTGCCTTCACGTGGAATGCCAGCCAGGCCCGAGAGCAGAGTGCGAGGGGTGAGCAGAGAAACTCGCCTTTCCTTCCCACTCACTCCATGGGGAGACATTGGCTCAGGTCTCCAACCCCTAACATCTCACACGGCCTGGCAATGCTGGGCCTAACCTTAGCTCTAACCCACACAGCTGGGGAGGATCCATGCCTGCCATGTAAGGCAAGGCTCAGCAAAACAAAATAATATTTTTCGGCTAAGTTACTAAAAATATGTAGGGAAAGGCTAAGTTTATAAACTAAAACTTGGCTCTTACCCCACAGGGATTTCATGACCACAACACTTTACTGTTAAAGTACAAAATAACAGCTGGGCACGGCAGCACACACTTAGAATCCCAGATGCTTGGGAGGCTGAGGCAGCAGGGTTGCATGTTTCGACCTAAATAAATAATGAAAATGGGCAACTGGATGAGACCCTGTCTCGAGATAAAAATTAAAGGGGCTAGTCAGGTGTCCTGTCACAGGCTGTAATCCCAGCCTCTTGGGAGGTGTGGCGAGAATGACAAGCTCCAGCTCAGCCTGGCAACTGGATGATACCTTGCCTCAAATGAACCTTAAAAATGGGCTAGGGTGAAGGCCCTGCATTCCATCTCCAGTACGGCCAAATAAATAAATAAATAAATAAATAAATAAATAAATAAATGGGCTGCAGATGTAGCTCAGTGATACAGCACTTGCCTAGCATAGCACAAAGCCCATACCCTTCACACTGAGCCTATACCCTCAGCCTATTTTTTTTTTTTTTAGACATGGTCTCACTAAGTCCATAAGTCACCTAAGCTGGGCTTGAACCTGTGTTCCTCCTTCCTCAGCCTCCCAGATGCTGGGATGACAGAAAAGCTTAGGTTTAATCCCCAGTACTGCTGGGGGGTGGGGTTGGGGGAGGGTTTTTTTCTTTAATGTATTCGGCAATGGTCACTTCACTTTTTAAATTTTAATTTAATTTTATCTATTTTGTAATGCCAGGGATTAAACTCAGAGCACTGTGTGTGCTTGCTAGGAAAGTGCTATCCTGAGCTAGGAGAAAAGGGCCCAATGCGTCCCAAGAGGTACTTTTATCTTTTTTTCCACAGCTGCTCCGAGTGCCCTAAGCCCAGCTACAGCTCCATCAGGCACTCGAGTGCTTTGCCAAGAGACATTTGCTTTGGCTGTAACGAGCCTCAGTCTGACCCTCTCAGCCGTCCCCAGTCAGGTCTAGGAGGAGCTCCTCCCTGTCCATGACCAAACAGAAAGTCTGACGCTGCCCATGCAAGCCACCTCTCTTCCTTCGGAGCCACCTTCCCAGACCCTGGCGGACGACCTGTGCCAGGCTCTCTTTTGTGCTGCAGCATATATCCCAATAAAGCCTTTAAATTTTTTTTTTTTTTTTTTTTTTTTTTTGGTACTGGGGATAGAATCTAGAGCTTTTGCACTGTGCTATATCCCCAGCACACTTTTTTTTCTTTTTCAGGTTTTATTCATTCCCCTTTTTAAAAACTTAATTTTTGTTTGAGACAGGATCTCACTCTGTAGCCTAGGCTGGTCACTATGCAACCCAAGCTCTCCTTGAACTCATGGCAATCCTCCTGCCTCAGCATCCCGAGTGCTGAAAGTACAGGTGTACGCCACTACACCCAGCTAATTTTCATGTAGTATAGAGGATCTAACCCAATTCAGACGTTTTTTGGATTTGATTCTGAGTAAGACCGCATCAAGAGTCTCACTAAATTGTTTTTATGTCGGGGGTAACCTTGAATTTGTGATGCTCCTGCCTCAACCTCCCAGAATGCTAGGATTATAGGCTTCCACCACCAAGCCCCGAATAGAGCCTTTTTCAAATGGTATTTTTTTCCTACTTATGATTGCTACATAGCACAGCATGCTGAGCCAATATGCAAAGAGCTGGTGATGCCAAAGGCTGCTGGCCTTGAGGGTGACCAACAGACTCAGCTGGCAGCACTGAAGGTAACCAGCAGCCAGAGAATGACAAACAGTAGAGAATCACTGGAAGCCACCACCTCTGTGGCTGGAAGAGCTCCTCTGGCCTGGTGGTGGCTGCTTGGTCTGAGCAACAGGGAGGCTTCTAAGAGCTGACAGCTGCTGGCATTCAAGGATCAGGGCTCTTAACAGTAAATAAGATCTATAATTGACCAATTCTGGGGTTTTTTTTTTTTTTGGTGTGTGTGGAGGGGGGAGACAGCTCTCTGTAATGGTGCTCTGTAGCCCATCCCCATTCTGAACTCACTATGCAGCCCAAGCTGGCCTTGGACTCCTGACAGTCCTCCTGCCTCAGCCTCTCGAGTGCTGAAATTACAGGCATGCACTCCCATGCTCTTTGTATATTACAGGCATGCACTCTCAGGCTGATGTGGTGCTGGGGGGAATGAACTCAGGGCCTTGCACTTGGTAGGCCAGTATTTTAACTGCTGGGCTATTCTTCTAGCCCTGCCAATTCTTGATTTCTATATAATTTAAGGAAAGGAATCCTTAACTAGTTGATAATATCTTGGTGGTCTGCAAGCGACTCTTTCCTTCAGAAGCCACTGAAGAAGAGGATGGAAAACAGAGGCAGTCATCAGCAATAATGAAGTGGATGAAGACCTGGCCTATGTCCGATTTCCATCTTACATGAAGCTAATCACCCCTTTTAGCTGTTCACACTACCTCCAAACTATATCCATCCCAGTCCCAGGGTTTTTTTTTTGTTTTGTTTTGTTTTTTACACAAGGCCTTTCTCTGTAGTTCAGGTTGGTCCTGGACTCCCTATGTAGTCCAGGCTGGCCCTGAACTCACTATGGAGTGCAGGTTGGCCTTGGACTCACAGCAATCCTCCTGCCTCAGCCTCCTAAGTGCTGGGATTACAGGCATGCGCCACCATGTCCAGCTTATCTGGTGCTAGGGAATTGAACTCGGGTACTTGGTGCTTGATTTAGGCCTTGCTAGGCAAGTGTTTTAACCACTGAGCCATTCCTCCAGCCCCATTAGCCCTTTAGACTTCTTCTAAGAACTGTTTATTCCTTTCAGTTCCCATTTTTTGATTGGGTCCTTTATTTTGGAGGGTCTTTTTTTCAGTTCTTTGTATATTCTTGATAATAGTCCTCTGTCTGAGGAGTAGCTGGCAAATATTTTTTCCCATTCCATGGGTGCTCTCTTCTGTTGACTGCTTCCTTTGCTGTGCAGATGCTCTTTAATTACATACAGTCCCATTTGTCAATTATTGGTGTTATCTCTTGTGCTTTGGGATTTTTATTGAGAAAGTCCTTGCCTATGCCTATGTCTTCAAATGTTTTCCTACTTTTTCTTCCAACAAGTTCAATGTTTCTGTTTTAATGTCTAAGTCCCTGATCCATTTTGACTTGATTTTGGTGCATGGTGAAGTTGTGGGTCTAGTTTCAATTTTCTGCATACAGTTAGCCAACTTTCCCAGTACCATTTGTTTAAGAGGCTGTCTTTACTGCAGTGTATATTTTTGGTCCCTTTGTTGAAGATGAGATGGATGCAGGTACTTGGGGGATGTTTGGGCATCTTCAATTCCATTTTGTTGATCCACCTGTCTGTTTTTGCACCAATACCATGTCACTGTTGCTGTGTAATATAATTTGATACCTGGTATCTAGCTCTGATGTTTCGTTGATTTTCCGTCCAGTTGATAGTCTAGTTGTGAGAGTAAGGTATTAAGACCCCTAGTATGATTGTATTGGGGCCTATTTGGTCCCTCATGTCCAATAGTTTCTGCTGTGTGTAACTGGGTGCACCTACATTGGGTGCATATATGTTTATAATTGTGTGCTCTTCCTGTTGGATTGTTTTACCAGTATATAGTGACCATCTTTGCCTATTTTGATCTGCTTTGGTTTGAAGTCTGCCACGTCTGAGAATAGTATAACTTCTCCCGCTTGTTTCTGGGCTCCAGGAGCATGCAGTGTTGGATTCCAGGCTTCTACCTTCAGTTTGTGTGCTTCTTTGTGGGTGAAGTGTGTCTCTTTCAGACAACAAATGATTAGGTTTTGCTTTTTGACTCACTCTGCTGGTCTCTGTCTTTTGATTGGCAAGTTAAGACCATTATCATTGAGAATAATTATTGTAAGATTTCTATTAAATCCTCTCATTGACCTGTTCTTCTACTGTTGGTCCTCTGCTTTTTCTTTTTGTTAACATATTTTCTTTAGAGGCTTTTTTTTTTTCTCTTCTGTATTCTTTGGTGTTGCTTCTGTCTCAATTTCTAAGATTCCTTGGAATAATTTCTGCAGTGCCTGGCTAGTGGTTGCAGCTTTCTTTAGGGATTCTTGGTCATGAAAAATTATTACTTCCCTTTCAATTTTCAGGGATAATTTTGCTGGATACAATCATCCAGGTTGACCCTTGCTGCCTTTTAAAGCTTGAAAGAATTTGCTCTAGGCTCTCCTGGTCTTTAAAGTTTGCACTGAGAAATCTGTGGTGATTTGAATGGGTTTCTCTTGATAAATTATTTTCTCTTACTGCTTTTGGTATTATTTATTTATGTTGGATTTCTGAAGTTTTGATTATGTCATGGTAAATCTCATTGCTGGTTGAACTTATCTGGTGATCTATAAGCTTCTTGTACCTGAATATTAAGGTCATTTCCTAGATTTGAAAAATTTTCTTGTATAATTTCATTGAAGGAGACAGCATCTCATTCTGTAGTCCAGGCTGGTTCAGAGCTCACTATGTAGCCCAGTCTGGTCTCAAACTCACAGCAATCCTCCTACCTGAGAATCTCGAGTGCTAGGATTAAAGGTATGAGCCACCACGCCAAGCTTATGTTGTGCTGGGGAACTGAACTCAGGTACTCAGCATTTGCTAGACAAGCACTTTAACCTCTGAGCTATTCCTCCAGGTCATCACTGAATAAATTCTTTATATCTTTGGTGCTGTCTTCTGCTCTTTCTCCCACTCCCATAATTCTGAGGTTGGTTCTCTTTAAACCATCCATCAGGTGTTGTATACAGCTACTTTGCTCATTTCTGAATTTGGAGTCTTGCCTAATTAGAGCATTTGCTTCTTTGGCCTTGTCTTCAAGATCTAAAATTAAGTCCTCACAATGTTCAAGTCAACTTCCCCTGCTTTCAAATAATTTTTTTTTCAAACCCTGAATTTCAGCTGGATTTCTTTTCAGTATTTCCACTTCTCTATCAAACTGTTCCTTCATGTCTTGCACTCTTTATTCACCTCAGCCAACTTTTTGTTTGTGGCTTCTATATGCTCAGTGAGCTTTGTCTCCATTAGGCCCATTATTTGTTCAGTAAGTTCCTCTTTAAGCCCGTGGATAATTGCTTGCATTTCTCTCAGATTATCTTTTTTAACTTTGCTTATTGCCTTTTGACTTCCTTCCCTGTGATTTCCACTATTTCAAGGCCCCTGACAATAGTTTCTGGGGACTCAGAAGTTTCTGTGTTTGTCCTGTTGCCTGTCTTACCATGGTTTTGTTGTTGAGGGACTTCACTAGAAAGGCCTAGCTGAGAGGTTTCTATGAACAGGTATAAGGGTGTTGGGGGGGAGCCAAAAGTCCTCTGATTTCTGTGCTGGAAGAAGGCAATGAGAGATGACTTAATAGTCTGTTGGCCTCTGAGGTGTCTTGTCCACCTGTAGGCCCCTCAGCAAAACTCTCGTGCCTGCCTGGCATCCCTCCCCTGAGGGTGGGGCTCTCCACCCCCAGCTGATCCCACTACACCCTCCCCAGCTGTTCAGGAGGTTGGTGGCCTTGCTCTCCTCTCTTCAACTGTCTCTTGTGCTAGGTTCTTTGAGGGCACTGTTTAAGAGTGTCCCCCAAGGGAGGGTCAAAAGGACAGTGGGAAAGTCTTTGTCATCTTGACAAGATATGTATGTGCACAAAATCCTCAACTTCATTGTAAACCTTAAATCTTGCACTAATACATATCAATAAAATGAGGGGGAAAAAAAGTGTCTCCCAAAAGCACTAGTGTACCCATCTGAGCCTTCTTCTATTTTATTTTTTTAACAGCTCCACCCTCCCC